>JARYHS010002468.1:0-36033 GCA_031002005.1 Vandiemenella viatica
TCACTTAATTCCCGTAAATACCGGGGAAGGGGGCTCTGACGCCACGTTCAATCACATCCCAGGTGCGTTCGATCGGGTTCAGATCTGGCGAGTTTGGGGGCCACCGCATCAATCAACTCACCACTGTATTCTTCGAACCCGTCAATCACACTCCTGGCTTTGAGACATGGCGCATTATCTTGTTGAAAAATGCCACTTCCATTGTGAAACATTGTCGTCATGAAGGGGTTTACGTGGTCTGCCACGGGTGTACGATACTTATTGGCCGTCATGGTGCCTTGCACGAGCTCCACTGAACCCATTGATGCCCACGTGAATGTTTCCTAGAGCATAATTGACCAATCGCCAGCTTGTCTATGTTCAGTAACATATGTGACAAGAAGCTTTTCCCCTGGAAAACGATGGATTCGCATCCTACCATCGGCATCATGAATATTTTTTTTTTCTTATTACTTTACGCCTCGTCGACGGCTAAGGTCATTATAGGCGGGATTGGACTGGGAACAAGGAACGGGAAGGAATCCGGCCATGGACGTTTTGAAGCAAGCATCCCGGCATTCGCCTGGAGTGGAGAAACCATTGAAAACCCAAATCTGGATTTCCGGACGGGGATTCGAACTCGCATCCTCCCGAATGCGAGGCCCGAACGTTAACCGTTCACCCACCACGCTCGGTGGCATCATGAAGAAGGTATCGGGATTAATTAGACCATGCAATGCTATGGTCACGTGTTCATTTCAGTCGTAGTTGCCGATGTCGTGGTGTTAACATTGGCACATGCGTGGGACGTCAGCTGCGGAGGCCCATCGTTAGAAGTGATCGGTACACTGTGTGTTCAGACACACTTTTACTCTGCCCATCATTAAAGTCTGATGTTAGTTGCGCCACAGTTCGCCACCTGTCCTGTGTTACCAGTCTGCTCAGCCTACGACGTCCGATATCTGTAATGAGGGGTGGCCGCCCAAGCCCTTGGCTTTTTGCTTTAGTTTCACCTTGGTTTCGCCACTTTTTAAAGACACTCACCATAGTATTCCTCGAACACCCGACAAGTCATGCAATATCCGAAATGCTCGTGCCAAACCTCCGGGCTATCCCAATCTTCCCACCGAGCGTGGTGGTGTAACGGATAGCGTTCTGGCCTCGCATTCGGGAGGACGGCGGTTCGAATCCCCGTCCGGGCATCCAGATTTGGGTTTTCCATGGTTTCCCCAAATCACTCCAGGTGAATGCCGGGATGCTTCCTTCAAAAGGCCATGGCCGAATTCCTTCCCATTCCTTGCCCCCATCCTTTCCCGTCTCTAAAGACCACGTTGTTAAAAAGGGACGTCAGAAACGATGTGATTGATTGTCTGTAAGGTGGCTCCACAGTCACAATATGCAGAATCTACCCAGCTCCATTTGTGTAATGAGTAGGCGCATCTGCCTTGTCCTGTTCGAATCCGATTCTCTACTGCCGCCTGGAGAGATCGAAACCTTGTAACCTTTCTGAGGGTTCCTCAACTAGATTTTTATTGGCTACTGATGACTGCTCCCATTGAGTTGTCCACAGCTTGTTGATGTTGAAAGAGGACTCTGTAAGGTTGATTGTTGTGCGCCATGGTGGTTTTCTTGATTTCAAGCGTTGGTGTTTTTCTTGAATAATGTCATGATGTATAGGCAGCTGAGGGTTCTTCAGGATATTTTTCCAGTTTTTTAAGAGAGCTTCTGATCTTAGTGCTGAGGGTGAGATGTTGCATAGCACTGGAAGCCATATCTACATCTACATCTACATCCATACTCTGCAAATCACAAACATTGTGGGTGGCAGAGGGTGCTAAGCACCAATCCTAAACCCGCCCATTCCAATCCCGAATAGTGCGAGGAAAGGAGGAATACATATAAGTATCAGTAAGGCATCTTATTTCTCTAATGTTATCCCTCCATATGGTGTTCGTACTGTGAATACATCCCGTAATTGCCCTCATTGCTTGATTGAGTTGCAAATCTATCTTCTTTGTGTGGGCACTATTGATCCAGGATGGGCAACAGTAGGCCTATTCAGCAACAGAGTATGACAGAACTAAGGCTGTGGATCTTAGAACGTGAGCACTAGCTCCCCGAGAAGTACTTGCAAGCTTTTGGAGGATATTATTCTTCGTTTTGACTTTGGTGTTTGAAAGTTAGAGTTCTGTTCAGTGTTATACACAGATATTTTGATATGCCGCAACACGGCAAGAGTTGGTCTTTGAATTTAACTTTTGGTTTATAGTTTGATTGTCTGTTGCGTAAATGAAATGTTGAAATAATAGATTTCTGAGGATTTAGATGGAGACACCATTTCTTGAAGTATTCATCTGATCCTGTGATAAAGTTGTTTCTGCATATGGAAAGTTATTCAGCTATTATTGGAAGCAAAAAACCTCCGAAAACCGTGTGCGAAATTTTTTTGTTTCTGTTGCAGAAGTACTCAGGTCAGTGATATGACTTGATTATTGTAACTAATGTGTTATAACTGTTTATTGGGGCCTTAATTGATATACGACCTTGCAGTTGTGGAGCTATGTTACGTGTCACAATGTTCAATACTTTCACTTATAACTTTTAATAAATGATTTGAATGCCGTCCGGTCGCCAGCCTGGTTAGCTTTGCTGTTTGGTTAAATTAGATAAATTGCAGTCAAAGGGCACAAGCAAGAAGCCAATTAAAATACAAAAGGGCCAGAATTCACAGCTTACGAAGTTTTATTGCACTTACGTTACATAATTAAAAAACAAGCCACCAGACACTAAAACTAATCTTCGTCACCGGAGAATACAGTTTCGAGTATAAAGAAGGTTGGAAAAGGCGAGTAGCAGTTCACTAAAATCAGTCTACAGCAAACCACGTTACTTAGAACCAACACACACACAGTGTCCTCAAGTCTACAAAATACTTCTGCACTGTCCACATAATATACTGTTCATCGCGACATCGGTGATACCGCGTTAGCGAATTAATACAGCGTACACATGGAACAAACACTCGCGGTCACCACATGTTAGACTCCGTCGACTGTACACGACCTGACTATACTGTGTCACTGCGCGCTGGCTGACTGCAAAACTCCAAAGACATTTAAAGCATATCTGCGATCACATTACCAACTAACAACATGTACGTAATGCTCAAAGTTTCGTCACATACCCTCTGGGTCACTTCAATATATCTTACTGAAAATTGTATATCTTAACGAATTATCGCAAATTTTACATCAGAAGGGTTTTAAGAACTAACAGAACCATGTAAGAGACCAAGATATCTCATGACACTAATTTGTCACGGAAATTCGCCTTCATCCATACATACCAGGTATCATAGACTGGATTAGGAATTTGCTGAATCAGATGAAGGAGAAAACAGTTTATTGAGTTCAGTATAAGTTTGGCCGATCATTAACCATGTTGAAAGACCGAACATACCCACCGAAACTTCTGGATGTGTATTGAATTCTTTGCATTTTGGTGGTGTTAACATCGGTGGGACTGGTCGCACAATGGTGAATAAACTTAAGGGACATATTCGTCACTATATACTACAGAAATTTTGAAGAAAAGCAACAGCTTCCACGAAGACAGCGATCTAGTACTCTGGCGCTCGTTGCTAAGTAAACACATATAGTACCTCTGACGAAGGCAGCAGCATGTCACCTACGCAAATAAAAAACGCAGTGGTAAATTCAAGTTACTGTCAACAAAGGCGGCCGCGGAAGCCTAAGAAATCATGTTTAGTCTCACTCTTATTATTTTACAAAAAGAACTTATCATTCTTGATTTTTTTGAAATTTTCACTCCCTTTTATCCAGTTCTTTTCAGTTATTAACTGTTCGCTGTCATGAACATACTGTTCCAGCTGCATAATTTGCCTCAGGTGGATTATATGACGATAACAGAATGATGAGTATTATGAATTATTCATTTGTCGTCTAGCTGAAATTCTCCCATTTCAGACTTTACAGACATAATTTCAAACAATTCAAAACTTTTATAATTGCATATTTCTTCAAACATGAAAAACATCTGCAATATTTGGCTATTAATTATGAAATTAAGTGCCGTGTCGTAATTCGCCATTGTGCCACGCAACACTTTCTGCATACGATATATCAGTTAAATTATTCTTTTTAATGAATTCCTCACTCTTTTTTTAACCGACTTCAAAAAAAGGAGGTTCTCAATTCGTCTGAATTTTTTTGTATGTATGTTCAGCGATATCTTCGCCAATTTTGAACCGATTTCAATGAAATTTTTTTAGTGGCTAGAGTATACCTCCAAAGTGGTCCCATATGAATTTCATTGAGAAACCACCCCTTCTACCCCCATTCACCCCTTAATTTTTATACAAATCCACATTTTTTATTCGATCTCGATGAAACATTGGACATATATAGTCAAAAATAAACAGAAAAATACTGTCAACTTTTGGTTTAAAAAAACTGAAACCCTCTCCCCCTATCCACCCCCTTAATTTTTGCAAATTTACTTTATTCAAAGCTACAGTCGACACCATTTAACTGATTTCCATTAAAGTTGGCAATTACATGTAATTTTTCATGGAGAAGGTTTCTAACAAAAAAATAAAAAACCACCCCTTCTCCCCTTTACACCCCTTAATTTTATAGAAACCTACATACCTTATCTGATTTTTATTGAACTTTGCCCATGTATACTTTAAAACAAAGAGAAAAATTCTGTCAACATTTGGTCTTCCGAAGCTCAACCCCCTCCCTCCTTCCACCCCTTTAATTATTTTCAATGATGTTCATAAAAAGCTACATTCGACACTATTTGAGCGATTATCATCAAAGTTGGCATATACATTTAATTTTTAATGGAGAATCTGACCAAACAATAAATAAATAAAAAACCACCCCTCTCCCCTTTACACCCCTTAATTTTTATACAAACCCACATTTTTATCCGATTTAGATGAAACTTTGAACATGTTTAGTCAAAAATAAAGAGAAAAATACTGTCAAGTTTTGGTTTGAAAAAACTGAAGCCTTCTCCCCCTATCCACCCCCTAAATTTTTGCCAATGTTCTTTATACAAAGCTACAGTCGACACCATTTAACTGGTCTCCATTAAAGTTGGCATATACATGTAATGTTTCATGGAGAAGGTTTCTGACCAAAAAAAGAAATTAAATAAACATATAAACCTCCCCATGTCTCCCTTTAGACCCCTTAATTTTATAGAAATCTACATTTCTTATCTGATTTTTATTGAACTTTGCCTATGGATACTTTAAAACAAAGAGAAAAATCCTGTCAATATTTGGTTTGCCAATGCTCAACCCCTTTCCCTCCTTCAACCCCATTAACTTTTGTCAATGTTCTTTATAAAAAGCTACAATCGTGATCGTTTGACCGATTACCATGAAAGTTGGTGCTTGTATGTAATTTTTCACGAAAAAGGTGTCTGACCAAAAGATCTAAAAACCACCCCCTCTCCCCATTAAACCGTTTAATTTTTATACACAACGACAGTTTTTATCCGGTTTAGACAGAACTTGGCAAAATTTTTACTATAAAACAAAGAGAAAAATAATGCCAACTCTTGGTTTGCAGAAACTGAACCCCTCTCCACGTTTCCACCCCCTTGGTTTTTGTCAATTTCTTATTAGAAAGCTACAGTCGACACCATTTGACCGATTTTTGTGAAAGTTGGCGCATATATATGGAATTTTTTATGAATTAGATTTCTGACCAAAAAAATAAAAAAAAACTATCCTGGCTCCGCTTCCCTTAATATTTGTACAGAACCACATTTAAATCCGATTCGGTGGAACTTCGCATGTGTATACTTTAAAACAAATAGAAACAGAAAAATACTGTCCACATAACTTTCACAAAAACGCAAACCCTATCCCCCTTTCTACCCCTTTAATTGCTCCCAATGTTCTTTATACAAAGCTACCATTTCTTTCTGATTTTGAAGGAAGTATGCACATGTATACTGCAAAACAAACAGAAAAATACTGTCTACATTTGGTTTAGAGAGTCCAAACTACACTCCTTCCTTTCCATCCTTTATTCTACAATTTCTATCCGATTCTGAAGGATTTTGCACACGTATACTTTAAAACATACAGAACAATTGTGTTTAAATTAGGTTGCAGACGCTCAACCCCTCTTCTCTTCTACCCCCACCACTCCTAATTTCCAATATTCTTTATAGATACCCACAGTTTTATCAGATTTTCATTGAACACGGCACATGTATACATTAAAACAAAGAGAAAAATACTGCCCACACTAGCTTTACAAAAACCAAACTACTCTTCATCTCCACACCCCTTAATTGTTTTTTATACATACCTACAGTTTTATCTGATATCAATAGAAATTTACACACGTACACTTTAAATCAATCACAAAAGGCAGTCAACATTTGGCATACATAAGCCCAATCACACTTCCCCTTTACCCTCACCCCTTTTAATTTCCAATGTTCTTTACAAAAATCAACAGCTTTAAATCCCGTAAAAATCAGTTAAGCTATTTTTAAGTCATGGCATAGTATTTATAAAATAAATGTGTCAACATTTACTTCAGATTTCAACTTTGATCCCAAGCTTTCAGGTTGTGAAAACCAATTAAAAATCTATATTTTCTGTGTGATGCCGGAGGAGACAGATATATTCCAGAGACAGATGTGGGATGTATTAATGCCCAGCTGTTACATGTTTCGGTTATCGACCAGCAGCTTTAACAGATGTTATGATACGATCGAAACATAGCATGGACAAAAATGTAAACTGACATTCCTTATCACAACACCCAATTCACCCCGTTCTGGAAGTTGGTGTGTTATATAAAGATAGAATTCTTCTTTGAAAGCAAGCACTTTAATCTCTGAGCTACCAGGAAGTTCACAAAATGGGAACACAGCGGCATATTTAAAATACAAAACAAACTATAATATCACTAAAAATTTAAAAATAAAATAATTGTTAAAAAACATAAAAACCGCCTTAAAAAAAAAAGCACTAAAAATTTTAAAATAACTTTATACCCTGCTTAGGATAAAGTAAATCTAAATGGACAATATTTTACATTACTGTCATTAAAATTTTTACATTAATTAGTTATTTTTGGAGTCGGTGCCAGCGAGGCAAGAAAAACAAAAAGATAAAAACAATGAGAAATAACAATAATACATAAAAAATCATGTTACTGCTTACCTACAATTAATGCTAGAAAAATGTTTCAACAAAACTGAAACATACAGATGATACGCCGATATTGTACTAACTGTAAATCGTTTACTGCATGATGCAGCCTACCAACTGACACTGTAGCAGGAGAGATATGTCTGGATGACCAATAAGGCCGAGCCAAAGATTAAAATACTTTTAATTTGTTTCCCTAATCTGTTTCCTCGCAATAACACTATATGCTTCACGACATGCTGTAAAATATTGGGAATTTTTGTTCGTTTCGCGTCTAACACCAAAAGAAGTTCAGTAATTCGATCTTTGCGGTTTGACAGCTGGCACCGACTCCAAAAATAACTAATTAATGAAAAAATATCAATGACAGTAATGTAAAATATTGTCCATTTAGATTTACTTTATCCTAAGCAAGGTATAAAGTTATTTTAAAATTTTTAGTGTTTTTTCTTTTTTTTTTTTTTTTTTGAAGGCGGTTTTTATGTTTTTTTTAAAACAGTTATTTTATTCCAAATGTCAAATGTGGGGTCAATATTGAGTGCTGGAAGTTTTTTTTAATAAAATAATGATTAAATACTTATCCCTTTGCTTTAAAGTCACACCAGCTTTGCTTCATACTATAACTGCGCAAATGTCTTAACTTCCGACAAAAGATAATTTTTAACCAATTTAAAGAATTAATCAATGTTAATCAGCATCTAAAAAGGATGATAAGGAACGAAGCGACAACAAACAACGCCTTATTAAAACAATCAGTACCTTGGTCCATTAATGAATAAACAATTTTGTAGAATATAAATGTTTTGGCAACGTTAATAATTAACTGCTTTTATCAAGAGACTAGCAGATTATCCGACGTTTCCCGGTCTAGTAGGGGTTAATTTACCCCTACACAAATTTTAGTCACCCAACGAGAAATATGTGTGCCAAGTTTCATCAAATTCGCACATTGATTTCCGGAAATGAACCAAACCTATATTCTCCCGCACCCTACCTCGAAAGGGGTAGCTTCGGAGTTGATTTAGCCCTAGACTATTTTTAATCGTCCGAGGAGAAATTTTTATGTCAAGTTTCGTTGTAACAGTCATTTCCGGAATTACTCTAAACGTCAATTTACCCGTACTCTTCCTAGAAAGGCGTGAGTTGGGGTGGGTTAACCCCTGCAGTATTTTTTATCTTCCAGTAAGAAATGTAAGGACCACTTTTCCTCAAATTCACACCAGCCATCTTTGGAATTAAGTAAAACGTCGTTTCACCCACACTTTCCCCTAAATGCGTGGTTTGGAAAAGATTTTTCCATTGAGTTACATACGTGTCACGATTCTTCATATTCACACCAGCCGTTCCCGGAATTATCCAAAAACATTGATTTTCCCGCATCCTGCCCTTAACCGGGTATGTTGGATGCTTTGACGCGGAATTTCAGTTGTCGTTCTGTTCCAGGCTGCATTTCAACATAACCACAACATGCGTTAATGTTGCTGCTCGAAAAACTAAACACGTACCGGACGCGCTTTAATACGTCCCCCATAAATAAATCTGGAATCTGTCTGTTTCCCCTGGCATCACGTAGAAAATATAGATTTAGTTTTAACAGTTTGAAAGCTTGGGATCCGAGTTAAATACTGACGCACATCTTAAGAAAATACACCATTTGACGTTTGCGCAGGAAAATAAATTCTTTTTTAAACTTCGACGTTTTTATGATAACTGTTGTATCAGTTTTCAAGGAGTTTCCACATAATGAGACATTAGGATTCTAGGCTTCAACTCTTAGCACAATTTGCTCCGTCATCTGAGCGTTGGAGCTCAAAATTAAAATCTGTTTCACAACTTTACAGTTGAATAACAATTATACACAACTGAATTCATAAGCTGCTTTTATTAATAATACTAAAGGTATAATAAACTATTCATTTTCACGTAAAAACAGCATTTATGCTTAGGTTACTGTGAATAGTTCAAATATTGCAGATGTGTGGCCCGAGAAAACTTTAACGGAAAAGAAGTTCATTGGAGTTTTTCCGGAATTATTAATTTGTGCGTTCTTCGCGTATAATACAACCATTTGTGGCGTTTAAAGACAGAATTTCAACTCCCTCAGCTACAGTAAACACGAAGATACTTAAAAGTATAGCATTTCTCGCACTCACTATTCAACAATTGAGACCGTATCAAATGTGAGGATTCTCGACAGACACCTACCAGGAAACACGGTATAACAATACAGGATGAGTCAGAAAGGACTTTGCAACTTTGGAATCTTATGGAAATTTGTTGAGATAACTTACAGAATCGGTAAGTGTGTCATTTTGTAGCAAATAACTTCAAGTTTGATGCACGTAGTGTATCAGTAGTCAGTACACAATTCCGCCAATTATATTTTGTAAATCTGGAAACCTGCAAAAGTAATAATAATCATCGGGTTTAATTAATTGTTACAGCAAACATATGTCAACGTTTACTGTTAGATCTACAGTACAACAACACCTTCCGTGTTTTAAATAATAAATCTATCAAACTCACTAGAATACAAGGCTAGTGAAAGTTTAAAATCCGAGACAGTTGATCTTAAATTCATTGAATCCATAAGCTATTAAGACTAGTAGTAACTTAAGAACACAATGTAATATGGAACACAAGGTACTAACTTCCATCGCCACAAGACTTTGATTTTTTTTTAAATGGAGTAGTGAAGCGTATGAAGCACAAGGAATGTTTACCCCTGCGATGGTGTAATCCTGGTTATCTTGAACACGATACAAGCAGGTTAAATGTAATTATCCTTGCTCTCTGTGAATTTTAGGTGCGAAGAAGGCACAATTGTGTATGTTTTTGACTTCACGCAGAGTAAATCTGAATATGTAAATACTTTAAAACTATATATTATGTTTCTTCGCAAATCAAATTAAGATAACGCCACGCTTAAAGAAAATCGTTCTATCTGGAGCTCTTCCATAAGCTGCATAATAGGCAAATTTATATTTATTTGTTCATACTTTAAAAAAAAAAATTGAGTGATTACACTTTCACTATAGTGAATCATGTACATTACATTCATTTTCCATTGATCCCAATATGAGAGACTGACTCTGTGGGATGTGGAAAGTTGTGAATTTACAGATAAACTGTTGCATAACAAAATAATAAGTACACCAGTAGATGTACAGTGAAAGAAATCTGTCCGTCGTTCGTAGGTGCCTGAAAACAATGATTTTGATCAGCCTACCAAATCACCGATACAATTCAGCACTAATGATGGAGGCCTAAAAAAGACGTCAGAGGATGGGTAATTCTGCGGGACATCTAATAACCTGCTAAATGAACAGCAGCGTCAGCAACAGATGCCGGCAGAACCTAGTGAACTCCCCGCTATCAACAAGTGGCAGCAATTCACAGTACGCAACAACAACTACACTTCCGATATATTCAGGCCACCTGGATCAACATCTTCCGCACCTAAAGCACCTGGGAAAATCATTTTACAACAATATAAAAAAGATTCTGCAGCAGATAAAACTGAAAAATACACTGATCGCCAGCCAACAACAGCTAGCCACACTATAATATAGGCAAAATAAATACTGAAAAAAAATTCTAATTGATTAGGTTAAGACATCATGTAGAGCGTGTGAACAACAGTGCGTGATATTAGTCAGGCTTGGCCGGCGCAGCAAAATTCCACACACCATTGTTACCAACGGGGGGCTGGGAACTAAAACGACTGCGTCAAAAGGTGGACAAAGATTTATGGCAGACAGCAAAATTGAGAGACTAGTGAAAAAAAAAAAAAAAAAAAAAAAAAAAAAAATTGAAGCAGTTTGAGAACTATGACTACAGACGCCGGTAAAATAGAAAGTAGTGAACCAAGAAAGAACAGTGTCGAGAGGGCTTCCTGGAAAAAATGAGTGGAACGCCTTCTTTGGAGCCCAGTGAACCAAAGATTTTGTTAATACTGCTATAAACCATTGGATTTTGGTTGTTGATGAGGAGGACCTACGGACGAAAATGTGGTGAGCGTGGCTGCCCTGATTGGCGGGAGTTGAGCTACGGTGTCCGAGAACCTAAAGCCGCGTTCCCACGACCTCTTGTAACGGAGGCGGCACCTTATTAGCCGAAGTGTAGGGACGAGCGCGAGCCACAGGTTAGCCCTCTCTTACCTCGCCGTCACCTCCCCACCACGTTGCCTTGTGTCGTTTGTCACAGAGCACATCACAGCAACAGAAGGGGTGCGCACCTGTGGTGCAAGCCGATGACAAACAGCGCACCCCTACACACGCCTGTGATGTTTACCGACACATAGTGGCTAGCTGCGTCTCATTTCCGCTTGCAGAGGCGGCCCTGTTCCCATGGTGTGTTGTTGGGTATTCTTCCCGTCTCGTCCCGTCCCGCCTCCGTTACAAGAGATCGTGGGATCACGACTTAAGGCAGCCGAGGTTTACTTTTGGGCTCGCGAGAGGGAGGACTTCAGTTTGGAATGTGAATACAGCCTATCCGGCAGCACTCCCCAGGGGCCATCGGCTAGCCGCAGCGACAGACAGGCGACCTATAGTCCAGTCATTATAGTAAGTTCACCTCGGAATTTGAGATACCCAGCTTTAAGTCTGTAAATACTTGTATATTGACACCCTAAAAGTGGTCTCAAAACCTACATATGGTAGGGTGTGCGCAACTATTAAATTTCGAGGTCAAAGGTCACAAAAAATCATTTTTTTGCGCTTTTTTGTAAATATCTCATTTCCTATGGGTTTTTTGCTATCTGTATTTATTATCAATATTGTAGAATACAAAATTCTCTACAAATTTTGTCTATAAATTTTTTTTATACGGTGAACCGTTTTCGAGATAGAAGGCGGAGAGCGCGCGGTCACAGCATCACTTCAGGTCAACCGGTGCCTCCGGTCGAAAACGCGCCATATATAGTTGATGAACTATCGATAAATCAATGATTATAAATATTTGTCAATTTTTATTAACTATTATATTATATTTTATCATTTTTTTCCTAACCTATCCACTTTTTATTCAGTATTAATTTATTTAACAACATTTACCTGCCCATGTAATTGCAGAATTGTTAATGAAAATATAGGAATTATATTTGAATTTTAACCTAATTAATATTAATAACTTCTTACATGATGGAAAAAACCAAATAAATTATTAATTAATCTTTTTATTAAAAAATATCATTCAATACATTTATTTTTATTAAAAGTAAAAAAATGGAATAAAGGGTACAAAAACTACAATTTATAATTTTAATCATCTTCTTCCTCTTCTTCGTCGTCTTCCGGCTGCTGGTAAATTTCAAACTGGTCTTCATTATCGTCTTCAACGACATTTGTCTCAAGTTCTTCCATGATTTCGGGGTCAAAGGTTCCATCTTCGTTAATGTCGCTCTGATATGGTAGAGCATTGAGACAAGCTTGCCCATTACATTGGCCACAAGCTAAAGAGCATTGCAAGCCCGCTTTCCTGCATCCGCATCGCGAACCACAACCACTCTTGCAGTTGCAGAAAATTGTATTTAGCAAATCTTCTGGAGCAGGTGGTAAAATTGTCATGATAGGCTCAAAAAAATCGTTTCGCATTGCCCAACCCCATACCTGGGGTTCCAAATCATGCCCTAACCAAGTTTGATCTTGATAATATACACGTTTGAAATGTTGATGAGCAGCTGCACTTGTTGGTGGAATATTTGAAAGCTGCACAGGTTTATTAAGTTTTGTAGACTTGACGTAATGCATATAACGAAGATGATCGAGACTTTTCACAGATTTCTCTAATAATTGCTGCTGCAGCTTCTACAATTCTTAGCCTTTCTGCTTCAGGACCTATTTTTTTACTTTCGTACCAAGTTTTGATAGAATATTAGCTTGTGCATCACGGAAAGAAATGATTGTGAAAGCTCCAACTTTCTTCGTAATTACGATATCGGTTAAGTACTTCAGTTGTAGTCTTGAAATGATAGTTTTATCTTCTGACACATACCCTGTCAAGACATCTTTAAGCTCTTTTAGTGTGAATTGAGAATCATTATTATTTTCGATGTAATTGAAAATCTCTAACATAGCTTCTGTAACTTGATTATCTTGACGAGGTTTCTCAAGAGGCGATGATGATGATGATTTATTTGAAAAGTTTGTAAAGGAAGCAGCATGGTACTTCGCTTCAGCAGCGATCAAATCATACTGTAAAATTATACGACTTTTCACCAATTCTCCGAAATCATCCCCACGTTCTTCTGCTTTTTTGATAACAGTATCTTTGAACTCAAGAGTACTCACATTTTTTATCTTCCGCCTGTATTTTTCTCTTTTCTTTTCCTCTGCAGCCTCATCAGCAACTTCGCCACAAAATAAACATTGATTCTTAAAATCAAACACTTCACCTCGTTTTTTACGGAGTACTAATGGAGAAGTTTTAGTTTCTCCTTCTTCTTGTTTCCGTTTTGCTGCTTGGATACAGTTTTTACTAATGTAAACACTTCGGCACTTTTCATGCACTTTAACAGAGGTTACTGATTTTAAATAATCAATTTTTCCGTCGTTTCGTTCGACACTTGCAGTTCGTAGAGATTTCATACCGCGCACTACTTCAATAAGCGATTCACCTCCCGAATCTGACTTATTACATAGAAAACACAAATCATCCATAGTTCTTGAAATTGTACGTCCGTAGTTACCAAGATACGATCAAACTGAAAGAAAGAGAAGACGGTCGTAACTATACAATACAATTGAACATCTGTCCCTACTGGCTATAAATAGAAAGGTCCGTAGTGTATAATAGGGGCCCGTATAATTCCCAGGTATAATTTTTGACGTAGTGGAAGGATTTTAAAATTTACAGATTTTAAAGAAGATGCACTTAATTATTTTCTATTTAAAATGTCATTAGTGTAAATGGGAATATAATTATAATATGATTTAAGTTTTTCCCTTAATTATTTTTTAATTTCAGGAAACTGTTATCAGTATTATTGAATAGCTATAGATTTAATGCATGAAGAAAATGATAAAATATAATATAATAGTTAATAAAAATTGACAAATATTTATAATAATTGATTTATCGATAGTTCATCAACTATATATGGCGCGTTTTCGACCGGAGGCACCGGTTGACCTGAAGTGATGCTGTGACCGCGCGCTCTCCGCCCTCTATCTCGAAAACGGTTCACCGTATAAAAAAAATTTTTAGACAAAATTCGTAGAAAATTTTGTATTCTACAATATTGATAATAAATACAAATAGCAAAAAACCCATAGGAAATGAGATATTTACAAAAAAGCGCAAAAAAAACGATTTTTTGTGACCTTTGACCTCGAAATTTAATAGTTGCGCACACCCTACCATATGTAGGTTTTGAGACCACTTTTAGGGTGTCAATATACAAGTATTTACAGACTTACAGCTGGGTATCTCGAATTCCGAGATTCTTACCTAATTTAAGCTTAAATGACTGGACTACTAGTGGCACAGCTGATTGCGGATAGTCCGTGAGGTAATGTGCTCGACTTCTCTGCATGCTAAGGTAAAGGAACCCGGCGATGTATAGAAACTCCTGCTTTGTTCAACCCTAGGCAACGCCCTGAGATCTTAATCATACTCTGAATTGAAACTTTTTCACTAAACGCTTCATTCAGTAACTTCCATAAATATTACGATAAGTCAGTTCTGTTCAAAAAATTGATCAATTTTGTATTCAAAGAAAATAATATCGGTGTTGTAAAACCCTATTTTCAATGAGCTTCTCTCCTCTATATCAGTGTATCATTTGACAAGATAATGATGTGTGACTTAACAGTAATTACAATTGCTCTAGTAAAAAGTATTATAGAACGGAATGTCGATTTTCTCGAATAGGGGCACTTCCATTCTTGGCTGCTAGCAGAGATTAATTCTATTAATAATTTTGTTGATTGATGTACCTCATTAACTTTTCAACGTTAATAACTTCATCAAAGGGTAACACCAGAGGGCTTCCAGTAATTTTTATTGCGTAATTGCTGTCTTCTTTTTATGAGATGTGATGTAATGAAACATTGCCTCTAGAAATATTAAATAAAGGAAAATATTTCTTAGCAATACAACTGTCACTAGAACCAGTTTCGTGAAGATAAAACAGAGCGTTTTCCAGGTAGACTTGGACGCCTACGACTCGGCCAAAACGAAGATAAAGCAGCTCTTAGTGTGTACAGTGACAGATAGGCCATAAAAGTTCTGAAAGCTGGATTTGGAAGGATGAGGAATTTAAGTACGGTTCATTTTTATCAAAGAAGCTCCGGGAACAAACACCCAATGATAGGAACATTTACAGCAGCAACGTTAAGTCCAGAAGGCGACCACAATCTAAAGTTTTTTCAGACACCGTAAAACCATGTAAAAGGTACAAATTTGTTTACGTCAATGATAGATGTACATTGTGTACGAGGTATCTATATACAAATCTTCCCATTCATGTGACCGAACAAAAAGCAAGATTTAGCAGCATAATCACATAATTGACAGCATACTACCCCTCTAAGAAAGCACGACGAGAAACCGATCCTACCTGGGACATCATTGTAGGGGAAGGGGTGTTTCTGGTGATTACGTCTCAATTTTTGCTGAAAGGAGGTCGACAACGAGTAAGTAGTGCAAAGAACTACGCTGTACCTAGCTCAGTGTTACACTGGGTCCTGTTAGCTGGCCGATGACAGGAATCGGTGTCTGCATGTAACTGGTGATTGTCTTTACGGAGACCAGCTGCTGCCTCCTGCTGTGCTGGTCCAAATTAGGTCTCCAAATGCAGATCGACTCACTAACAGGTCGTCCACAAAAACTCGTGAGTATTCAAGTAACATCAAAGTAGGGGTGTAACGGATCTCAGCATCGACATCCGCAAGTGCGGAACTTCGCATGAAATCCTACCTCAACTTCCGCTTCCGCAGTTTTTTATCACCATGTATAACGGAAGTTTTGTTAACATTGCAATGTATATTATTCTTTTCTCCTTGTACGAGATATTGCCCATCGTCGCTTAGCTAACAAAAGCGAGATTTTTTTTTCTTGCGATATTGCAATAAAAGAAACAATGAAATGAACGGTGTTTTTACTTAAGTGACTAATTTACAAGTTGGAACTTGCATATAAAGTAAAGCGGCCTGTTTACGGTTAAACTTATAAGGCTTCCGTGTAGAACTACCGTAGTATGCGCTCACCCGTTCATGCTACTAGAAGGGGTCCAACATAATGTTCCAAGCAATCCTTTCCACTCGTACTTTCTCGCCGCACACCAGTGTCCTTATCGCACACCCGTAGGATGTTTCCTCGACGATCCAGCGCCATAGTTTGCTGTACGGCAAGGACCCGTGTTGGTTGTCTGGGTGTCCAATAACATCCAACACGTCATGTAGTCCTGTAACCCGTTTCTCGGCCCATCAAAAGTCTTCTATCGAAAAATCGGATCATCGTAGGTCCTGCAAGACGGACTGTGAATGGACCAGTAGAACGGAGGAAAGGCGGATGGCGGGCACGGAGATGTGAGGTGGCATGGCATGTGTTTGACGCTTGAATTAGTCGAGCAGCGAACTTCTCAAAGTTCATATCATAAAGATTGTTTTTAGACGCGTGCGTAGTTAAGAAAATAATTTCATTAACTTGTTAAATCATCCCACGTTTTCTGTTGTAGAAAGGTGAGGCAAAAAATAAGTCAGTATGGCAGTATTTTATGGAAATAGAATTTATTTATGAAAAATGAAGAATTTGACATAAAATTATACTTATTTTGATTTTAAATTTATTTTGATAAAATATTAAAATCTATAGACTTTTAAATTTACTTTTCCACACCCGTTTCCGCAAAACATCCGCATCAACCGACGTCAAGCACTGAATATCCGCATCAGCAACCGCATTTGCAAATATGATCTCCATTGCAACCCTTCAATGAATTATTCTCAAATTGTAAAAAATCAGTGGTTGTGAATTATTAAAGATTATTTTGAATTAAATAAGCCAAACGTTTTGATTATTGAAGAGTTATCATTTCATATAATCCTTTATACCAGTCAATCTCATGTTTCACCTATTACGCCTATACTAGCTCTTGCCCATAACCTTGTCCACTTGTTCTTATTTTATATTATTTTACAGTGGGTTATGAGCTGAAATCAGGACTTGTATCAACCTTGCTCACATGGACAATTTGATCTTCTAAACTACTGTCAGAGCATAGTCAAGGAAGTAACCCAATGGAATCTTTACTCTCATAAATAATGATGATGAATATCATTATTAATTCCGAATAATACGATGCTTTTAGTACGCCCTGTCTCTAAAGACCTCGCTGTTAAGAGACGTTAAGCAGTAAAAAAAAAAAATCTTCTAGTACATATCACTGAAATCATTTTTTAATGGATATTATTTTGTCCTCAGTTTTATATTATTTCCTGACTTTTGGACGTAACATCAACATGAAACATACCCTGTTTTACTCTTTGGACGGTCGGTTCTACAATGTTCGAAAGAATAAAACAAAATGCAATTGTATTGTCGTGTCATTAACCTTTATAAAAATTGACTGTTGTCATATTATTCACTAGAAGATGGCAACAGATTTCAGAAATTTCGTGTGTAAACAATTCGTTCACTTGGCTAGTAAGCCGAGAACATCATATAAGAGACAAAATATACATCATTCTTGTCCACGGATTCTGGGTTGCATCATATCTAAAACTATTAAATCCATCCCATTATTTAGTATAAATCGCTCTCTGCAAAACAGTTTTTTTCTCGCATTCGAAGTGATCACTTTTATTATATAAGTACTTGTAATGCACTATCTTATTGTTTTCAATAGCTAACCTATTTTCCAGTTATTCTTGATGTAATGTTATACTTTTTCAAATGAATGAAGGTGGCAAATGATAATAGCAATGTGGCGTAGAGTTGTAAAAGTAACGATGTATTCGTTACTGAGTTTGTCCTCGAAGTACCGAATCGTTACTCACAAATTCATTTCTTTACTCGCAATTGTAGTACAGCTCCCACAGGTAACTAATTTTGACAACGTGAAGATTAATATTGTATTTTTTTATTTTGTTTAACATCAAAATTAACAGTGCATAATTTGTAAATGGAAAATTTGTATGGATAGTTTGAGATAGTTACGGTTTTTTCATTTATCATTAATGAGGTTTATTGATTTCAAACATTTATGAAATTTGTTTATTTTAAGATTTGATTCCTTCTATTTTATTTTATAGTGTAACTATCCCGTACCCGCGACTTCGTACGCGTGGATTAAGAATTTTTTTCCAGAATTAAATATAGAAAGTTGTTGGTAACGAAGGATTGGTCCCAAATAATATCGAGTCGGAATAATATGACAGGAAAGCTATCACTATATCATTGTACCGTCGAACCTGTCTCTTGAAGAGAATAAATTTCCAACATATTTCTGTCGCCATTCGATAAGGTCTCAAAATTTCATGACTACAACTGTTAATCATACTGGAAAAAATATCCTGTGCCCTTCATACAGATTTCCTTATAAAATTCCATCACAACGATATAGCCATTTAGTCGTCAAAACGTAACAAAAAGACAGAGACTTACTTCCGTATTTATAATAATATTACTGTGGTTCACACTCACACGCTGACTGCGATCAACATCTGAGGGATCATTATAACGTAAAAAAGTGTACACCTACAACATTGCAAGACTACCTACAATTTGCCTCGCATTGCACCCCTAACTTTATAATATCTACAGTTTAACATTCAATCCAAATAACCTACGGCTCAGGCCTGACTCTTACGATGAAAAACAATTTCTAAAAAACTTAGCCCTGACGGAGATTTGAACACGAGACCACGACTTTCGTAAGCAAGCTCTTTAGCCACTAAGCTGGCAGCCACTATGCGAAAACACGGTACGTTGACGTCCACATCCAACGTGTCTGTCTATCGCCGTATTTCGAAGTTATGAGACAACATGTGTTATTTATACACATAATTTGTCAACCAAATGTAGACAGTATTTTTCTCCTTGTTTCAAAGGATAAGTGTGCAAAGTTTCATAGAGATCGGATGAAAACTGTGGATTTGTATGAAGAACAAACAAACTAACAAACAAACATACATTCATCTTTATATATAAAGATTTACAATATAAGAGAGTTGTCTAATAGTTTGTGATATACTTCTCTGCACTTCTTTTGCTCTAATAATATTTAATTAAATTGCAATAGAGCGCACGCTCCGGTGGCAATTTCCCTACACACTCATCTTCCTCCCTTTCGTGCATCCACCTACATTTGCCAACTACAAATATTAATTTTAAATACTTTCAACTTTTTGGTGAATTATTAATAATTTCTCTTTGTAACTTATTCTAGTCCCTGACTCCCTTATCTAAGAAAAGAGAATCTTCCTACATCCTTGTACCTGAAATCGAATGCCAGATTGTGGTCATGGTAATCTTTTCCCTTCCAAATCTTTTTATAAATTCTTACATCTATTGCTTTCCATGCCTCATTTTCAATATACGTTTTAATTGTTTATCATCTCTATTACTGATTGTGTTCTACGATAATTTCCAGAAACATACCTGTCAGCCTTTTTTTGCAGATCTATAATTCCATAAACAAACAACAAGGTACAGTGACTTTATTCCTTTTGCCTGGTGTTAGTTATTGTATTATTTCCACAGGATCCATGTGATCAGTGTGGTACTGGCTTTTGATGTTGAATGTTTGTTGTAACCGTGGCGCAACAACAATTTCGAATCTAATCCCATGTTTGTCTTGTCAGGCCTGACTTGATGGTATATCAACATTTATTTTAACAAATCTATCACAAAAATACGAAGAATTTAAAACTTAAATGATAACAGTAAAGGAGACAGTGGTGGAATCTACTATTTAAAAACGAGACACTTCGATGAGATTATAATATATGTTAAATACATGTCCCATTATCATATCAGGCTTTTATGCAGCGTTTTGGCTACTTTAAAAAATAACCGTCATTAGTTATTGTCACTAGATATATCACAGTCAGGTGAAAGGACAGGCCTTCTTTTTTTGTATTCAAACAGTTGTTTGTTTCGAAATTAGATTATTCTTTCGTATATAATATTCATTTCAGTAAATCAAGTTTACATTCATAGGTTTTCCGTAGGATCCATGTGCTAATTACTTGACTTTAAGTTTTACCCAACGAACAACTTACCTAAACATATTTTACTAATTAAACAATTTACTTAAACTTTACTAAGTACGAACCAATTCCTCCCGTATGCGAATGCGATGCTTCATGCTATTGTTTGATTGTACCGAAGGTAACGATTCGAAAGTAACGGGTATTTATTGGTTTAGTAACGAATACATACGGGTACAGAATTTCTCGTTACTTTTACAGCTCTAATGTGAGGGAGAGAATGGAGATGATGTTGCAGAACCAACCGCAAACTATTTTAATTAATTCGTATATGACTGCTCTGAAAAACGAAAAAAATATTGCTCTTGTAATGTGTATGACGTTATTCTACTGCTGTAATGTGTCTTCTTTTTTTTGTAATGTTAAACAAGGAAAATTCCAACATGATTATAGTACAAGTCTGAAAATATGGCCAATCTTACCTCCCAGCATCTATCGCGGAGTAATTCAACATGTTATGCGCAACTGTCGTCCTTACTGCACCCAATGGCAAGAGCTGTAGCATCAATGTGGCTACCAATGGTAAAAGAAGCTTTCATTTACCACCACGTTGCTCCACAGGCTCATACCGCGTAGATCGAACTTGTGGTGCAGAGATCGAGACACCACATGACGCCTCTAGATGACTGTCAGGCAGACCAAACCCTGTGCTGAAGTAATATCTGTTCAGTAAGTAATGATCCTTACCATAACAACGCGTATCATCCCTTAATTTTAATTAATTTTTTTAATTGTGGTGGACCACACGACCAGGTGGAAATTTCCTTACATACATGTTTTTCAACTTTCTAGTACTGGCCTACTTTTTCCATCAATTTTAAAATTTTCAGCGGTTTTGGTAAATCATTTCTCTGTAATTTATTTCCATCCCTGTCCCTCTCACCAACAAAAGAAAATTTTCTCACGCTCATATACCTGAAATCGAGTCCCAAATTTTGCTCATAGTCATCTTTTCTCTTCCATGCAACTCTAAAAAAAAATTCCAATATCTTTCCACGTCCCCAATATACGCCTTGTAGACAACTACCACTCTCTTCACCCTTCCCCTGTCTTCCAATTAATCCCATCCCATCTCCTTCATCATATCAGTTGCTGAATGTATTCTGCGGTAATTTTCAGAAACAAATCTAGCAGCTCTTCTTTGCACCCTCTCCAACTCTGTATTTGATACCCTAAGTGTGGATCCCATACTACGCCCTCATGTTCAAACGATGGTATGACCAAACTTTTGAAACCCAGTTTCTTCACTTCTTTTGTACATCCCCTCGTCACTCTCTCCAGTAAATGAAGGAATCTGAAACCTTTTCCTACCACTTCTCGAATGTTTTCAGTCCAGTTGAGTTTATTATCAAATGTTACGCCAAGATATTTACATTTCAAGTCTTCAATAAGCAATTCGCTCCATACCTTATAATCACAATCAACCTTTACATTTTTATTTGTGTACCTAATAAACTTACTCTTCTTTGTATTTAGCTTCAAATCATGTTGTCCTACCAAAATACATATCTGTGCAGATCACCCCGTATTTGTTCAGTTTCCATACTATTAGGCCTGTATAACATTAAACCAGTTTAACATTTATAGCGCAAAGTGAACAGCGATGTACGACATATTAGTCCTATTCAATTAAATGAGTTCTGTCATGGAATACATGATTTACGTTTATCGTAGATTTTAAGATTCCATATAGGTTTAAACATAATCAAAAATTTCAAGGTAACCGGCAGAACCTAAAATATTAATACCCTTCAATTAAATCGTTATGTATCGAAATAAATTTATGGTAACACACAAAGTTTGACACAGATATCATACATATACAGCACAATCTCATTTAATTATAAAAATTAACCTTTCCTTTATTTTACTCATTCTTAATTAGTTAGGGCCTCTGTTGTTTCTCATGTACATTAATGATTTGTGCAACATAATAAGGGGGATGAAAAGATTATTTGCCGATGATGCTATTATTTATCGTGAAATCACAACCCAGGACGACTGCGCTTTGTTACAAGGCGATATTATGAAAATAATTGTCTGGTGTAAAGATTGGCAGTTGGAGTTAAACGCTAAAAAGTGCCAAGTCATGCGTGTAAGTAAAAATGTGACACCATTTAGCTCTGAATATACATGTAATGATACTGTCCGTAGAACAGTAGATTCCGCTAAATACCTAGGGGTAACAATTCGTAATAACTTGTCGTGGAATGAGCATATCGAGAATGTAAATGGGAAAGCAAATAGTATTCTTCGATTTCTAGGTCGTAATTTAAAACAATGCACTCCGGATTGGGGCGAATCCAGGGGGGCCCTAGGGGGCTCAAGCCTCCCCCCCCCCCCCAAACGTATCTAGGTCCACCCCTAACATTGTAGTTTTGAGACCTTTTTTTTTAGCTCTACGGATTTGAGGCCCGAGGAGGCTATAAATACTACCTTTTCCCGACTCAAGCCCCCCCCCCCCCAAAACCAAAATCCACTGAACGCAAGCCCTCTGAACCAAAATTAACTCAAGCCAAGCCCCCCCCCCCAAAAAAAAAAACAAAATCCTGGATCCGCCCCTGCTCCGGAAGTTAAATAGATTGCATACAAGTCACTAGTGGGGCCTCAATTAGAATAATTTTGCTCTGTATGGGCTCCGCATCAAAAGGGATTAATGGAAGCATTAGAGATGATGGTCCAAAGAAGAGCTGCCCGATTCGTGACAGGTATATATATAGTTGGAGGGAGAGCGTAAGTGCCATGTTGAAGAAGTTATGTTGGGAAGACCTGGAGCACAGAGGCGTTGCTCTCGACAGAAGCTAATTGAAAAATTCTCTACTGTGGTATTTCGGAATAACAGTAAACAAATATTGCTACCAGCAACATTCATATCTCGGAATGACCGCGAAAATAAGATAAGAGAAATCAGGTCTAGAACCGATTCATTACTGTACTCCCCTACCCAATTTTTTAAAGTTTTTACAAAAGATACTACTTAGAATATTCATAAACGAAACTGGATGCAATAAAAAACTTCTCCAACTAATTGTAACATACACATAATATGTTTTCACAATCTTAATTAATAAACCCTATATATAGTAACACTCTTACCAAGGAGTCAATTCACTAGTGGAAATCATCACTCACATTATCACAACAACCATTTATCAACAGTATAGTAAAGATTGATTACCATAATTATTATTTCAGTGATTTAAGTACACGTTTTGTTTAGGAAATGCAACCCATCCCACAAAAAGTAAGGTTGCAAAATCTGCTTCTCAACGTTCTAAGTTAAAATTTATTACTGGATTTTGGGATTATTTGGAAACCCGAAAACTACTGAAATTGCCTTTTTTCTATTTTCCTTTCATTTCAGACTCCACTTCCGTTATCAAACATATTTCTTTCATTAGCAAATAACAGCTGACTTCAAGTCATTAATTAATTGTGTTGCCTATTGCATAATATTTTGTTTACGTATTGCTAACTATTGTTCTGCCAGCTGACTATACCAAGCGACCGGGCTGAACACTGTTCATACCTTGATTATTCACAATTTAGTTTACTGTCGTAATGACGACAATTCACCTTTCCGTTACTTTTAACTACTTGAAACATTCACTCACAAATACTATGACAGTTTTAAGTTGATTACGTTTGTGTACGACGACACAATCATTGAGGTACCGCGCATGAACTATCGTCGTTTTCGAATACAGTGTAACCATTTCTGGCAAAATGAACACTATCGGTGGAAATATTCTGAAATGTATAAGCTCTAATGAACTACCATATAATGATTTATATTATGATATATTTTTCTATTGAACTTCAAATAATACCAATAGCTTTCTGTACAAAATTAATCATATGATTTCCTTAGTTTTTACTACATGGAGTATTGACTGGTTAAAAAGTTCGCATATGTTACCTCTTAGATGACACATATGAATGTTTCATCGACTAAACTATTTATATCAATCTTACCATATCTTAATTTCGTTATTTGGGAAGTCTACTCTAATAATGCTGCATCCGTCACACGTTCTAATCGTTATCAACTAAAAAGCTGCAAAACAAAAGCCAAAAATGACAAATTAACTTACCAGAAAAAAATGACGATTCAACAACGAAAAGACTAACAATAACCTTTACCTCCCATTTCCGGGTCCTCATGTATTTTCAAACGCCGTCATTTATAGTGACGATACATTCATGCCGTGAGTGTCTATTTATTTTTTTTTTATTTTTTTTTATTGTGACAGAATCAGTGATGTCATAGTCCCAACAATAGCATTCACTTGGATTTTTTTGGCTCTTTAAGTTCCACCTTTCCAAACATGGCATAAGCAGATCATTCCCGCGCTGCTTCCGAAGCAATTCCTCACTACACCGATATTCATTTGTCGGTAGGAAAATCTTCTCATAGTTACACGCTGTTACACAGGAGGCCTGTGTTTTACCACAGACAGTAACCGATTGCCTAGTGGATCAGCCTGCTCGACTAATGTAATGTCTGAGAGCTGAGCCAGGTGCTGGAGCGTCGGCTTGCAATTAATTCCCGATGACAGCAGCGCGTGCTCATAAATACCAGAGCCTGGGCAGCCGGCTACCGTCTCGTCAGCTGTGCTCACGTGTCGGCGGCTGTATCAGGGTTAACGGACAGGTGTCGACGAAATGGAGAGATGCAACAAAACCTACAGCAACATTCTGAACAGGTGATGCAGCATTCTGCACATGTGATACATCATTACGAATCACATTAATGGCAACTACTTTACCATAATCTAGACTACAAATTATATTTTCAGTTAATGTTATTTTTTATAAGCTTTCTTAGTCAATTAAGATTTTTTTTTATGTCTCTTGACTGTGATTTTGATTTATCATAATATAGAATTCGTATTTGTATTAATATGATAAACGTAGTTACCAGCAACATGATATCATTTCTACGGAAGTAAGGAAGAAAGCAGATGACACCTTTAATTTCAAACTGTCACCTTATTAACATCATTTAATTAAAGAAATAATATAAACTAATCATATTTTACACAAATGTAGCAGCATACATTTTATGATAGTGCTATTAATCGTCAAGTGGTGTTTAAGAAATGAAATCTGGGATATTTATGAATGCTGAAGTAATTGGGTTCGTTGCATTTACTCAGCATACTTATTAGGCCGATGGAAATTTAATGAGAAATGTGGGAGGCATCTCTTGATACATTTAATATTTCTCAAAGCTATCATATAAATCGTTGATTGTATTACTCTATTGCGTTGCACTGCAAGCCACGGCCCAATACTACAGCGGATTGAATATTACGACAATCTGAATCAGATTTTCTCATCTGCTACCAGTAAGATTAAAATTCCCCACGGATTTTTGTTAATATTTTCTACCAGAAAAACAAGTTGGCATGGCGTATCCCTCCAGGGGGGCTGTAATACTAGAGGAGATCGTCTATTCATTACTCCCAAACGCATGCATTCGATTCGAATCTAATCCTCGACTTAATGTTTAACGTTCTGAATTTGAAAACAGAATATGATATTGGGATATGTCAGTACTGTCGATTATTGACGTGGCTCCTTTTTAATGAAACAGCTAAATGTTTCAACATTTGTGCTTAAAACATGTTACATATCTACACTAATGTTGCACTAAATATCCAGTATCTTGTTGAATTATTTTCAGTAATGTCATCACAATGCAATCGAGAAAAATATGGACTTTAGGTAAGAATTAAACAACTGACGTATAAGTATGTTATATAGCATTTTGTTTCAAAGAAAAGAAAATTATAAAATAGGCTTAAAAATCATCTTCAAATAACTTTAAAAAATATCACTATTAAGTGTCTTATTCTACCAATTTGAGCCCTCATCTGGGAAGTACAACGGGACCAGAATCGACTCCTGGTCTCCGCGTTTCAGCCATCCTAATTTCGACTCTTAGGCGGTTTTCAGCAAGCAGCAAGGTAAATGCTGCGACGATCTCCAATCTCCACCTTATAACCTACACATTTCACAAAAAGAGAAATTCGCTTATCACACAGAGAAAATAGTGAAAAATATCACAGACAACTGGCAACATATATTACTGTGAAGAGTAACTGGGTAATAACACATTAATATTTCCCTAGTAGTGCACAGTATGGTACTAAATGTGAAAGAGGACATCGAAAGCAGCCACGTGAAAACTTACCTTACGGTAGAACACTGGTGATGGTCATCCATTAACTTTGAAGATGTAATGTCTCCTTTATTGATTTGATAAAAAGGGTTTAATCTGACATTAAACTTGGCGGTTTCTGTGATCTGAAGGTAGTCAGGTTGTGCGCCAGGTTTTCGGCAGAGTTTCCTATCTTAAAGGTAAGCGTCTGTCGAAACAAAACAAAAAAAAAGGGATTGACCACAGATAACACACTACAATCTCTAATTAATTCAATGACTTAGGGATGGAGGGTGATTAAAAACAGAGTTCACAATAAACGTTTAAGTTACTTTTAATGTCAAAACTGGTCAGTGAAAATTAAGGCACAGGTAACAACGTTTTGAGAATATAAATTTCAACATGAGAGGGGTTTACTGGGCTGAACGGGGTTGCAAGTGTCTCTTCCGTCATTGGTGGCTAATTACCCAGGACGGCGTGCTGTCAGAGGATCGAGGTGCAGAGCGTCCTCTCTGGCGAGTGATGGCAGCGCTGCCCGCTAGCTCAGTCCGTCCGGTCTGGCCTCGGAAATCGCCATCCCCTGTCTACACGTCGCTTCTCCACACCATTATCTTCCACCTCTTCAGCCAATGGGAGCCAAAGACGCTCAGCAACTCGCCGATTGGTGACCGCCCTCGGAATAAACAAAATGAAACATAACGGAGATCAACTCACGTTTTTGGTCACCTAAATCGTCTCCAGCGAGTGCTAAAGGCTGCACTACAAGAGCACAGAAATAGGGAGTGGTCAGCACGTCTGGCCTCACTCAACATAAATGACGGCAATCTTTGGGTTGAGACCAGGCGCTTCACAAAACGGCGTGCCAGACTTCCCCCTCTCCATGGGGAAAGGGGCCTCGTCTTCAGCAACTTGGACAAAGCCAACGCACTGGCAGATCATTTTGAAAAACAGTTCAGGCCAGCCCAAGACGACGACGAAGAAGAATATGCCACTATCGGAAGAAGGTTAGCTCGCTTCCTGGCCACTGAAGATGACGGATATGTGATCGATGAAATCTCTTCTGAAGAAGTTCGACGCTTCTTAACGCAACTACATCCCAGGAAGGCTCCCGGCTCTGATACTCTGGGAAATCAACTACTCAAAAATCTTCCACAACAGGCCGTAGAACACATAACTGACATCTTCAACGTTATACTCAGCAGCCAACATTATCCCAGTTGCTGGAAGCAAGCGATAGTGATTGCTGTGCCCAAACCGGGTAAGGACAGCCTATTCCCACAGAATTACCGCCCCATAAGCCTGCTATCCTCGCTCAGCAAGGTCTTCGAGCGGCTCTTACTCAGAAGACTGGAAGCTCATATACAGAGGGAAAGTATTATTCCGGACTTCCAATTCGGATTTCAGAAGAGACATTCTGCTACTCAACAGATCATGCGAATAGTTGAAAGAGCCACGACAACCTTCAACTATCGCGGCTACTGTCCGCTAGTGCTACTCGACGTGGCGAGGGCTTTTGATTCTGTTTGGCACAGCGACCTCCTGTACAAACTATATGAGCAGGGACTCCCCGGCCCACTCGTAAAGCTAATTCGAAGTTACATATCAGGTAGATCCTTCCGAGTGAGGGTAGGTATTGATCTATCAACACGTCGCCCCATAAAGGCAGGAGTACCACAGGGATCGGTACTAGGACCCGTACTTTACAACTTGTACACAGCTGATATACCAGCTCCAACTACAGTCCGTACCGCCCTTTACGCAGATGATACGGCTTTCTTCACGGCACAGAGGTGTAAAGCCACTGCCATCCGCAGACTACAACAGGTTCTACAGCAAACTGAAGCCTGGGCCAGTAGGTGGAGAATTACCCTCAACACTGGAAAAACCCAAGCCATCATGCTGACGAGGCGCCTGGGGAAGCGGGATAACCAGCAAAATCGCACCAAGAAGCTGCTCCTAAATGGAGAAGAGATAGAGTGGTCTGCCACTGTTAAATACCTCGGTGTCACTATGGACTCCCGGTTAACCTGGAAAAGCCACATCGAGGACACTCGACGAAAAGTCGCAGCTAGGCTACAAGAGCTATACCCGATCCTCAATCGGGACAGCTCATTATCAGCCAGTACCGGGGTCAGTATATATTGTAGTCTAGTTCGCCCGATAATTGAATATGCGTCCCCGGTGTGGGGCTACGCATCAAAAACTGGGTTGCGCAGACTGCAAACAATGCAAAACAGAGCGCTTCGGTGGGCACTACATGTCCCGAACCGGTTCCCGACAGCAGACCTGCATGAAGCCGCAGGTGTCCCGCTGCTCCAAGGAAGAATATTGGCGATAACCAAATCCTTCTACAGAGCTGCAAGAACGTCTACTAATCCACTAATTGCAAATCTCGGACAGTATAACAATGCATATGACAAACACGCAAGGCCATTGTCCATCCTAACAAGAAATTAAAACAATGAAAGAGCAAAATTAAAGACATACCATTAACAAAAGACACCCAACCTGAAAGTCTGAAGGAAATGTCCAGAGACAAAACCTTCACTTTAACTGCTTGTAAATATATAAGCAGAAATTGCTCTCGGGCGCGTTTTTGGTCACATGTGCTGCCACTCTCCTGCGTGGGTCCACACACCACATTTATTTCTTGGCATCTCCCGTCCCAGCTACAACACGACACACCTCACCCCACGAGGCAGCCGTCAGTGGTCTCGCAAAAACAACACACCACATTCCCTGGCTGTCCGCCACGCATACCTGCTCATAGGTCTCTCAGGACATCACAAAGAGGACTACCTAAGTTTTGGACAAACGTGATATGAGTTTGTTCGTGTTGCGTGTGTAATGTCCCTTGGTGACGGGAAATTTATGCGTGTGAATTCCACGTTTCTTTGGTATCGGCGTGAGCCAGGTGACTCATACCTGCGCTGAAAGACCGAACGATTTATCACAGGCCGTAAAATTAAAAGCTTTACGCATTCAATGAAATTCAAAGGACAGTATAGGGACTGTGCCGAAATGAGGATTTCCTGGAAAAGTAGAAAGTTGAAACTAGAGAAACGATGCTTCGGAGAAAAAGTCAGGTTGCGGAACACCTCTGTTGGGAACCAGCGAATCAAACTGTGTTACGAACTTTTAGAAGCCATAAGTTTTTTATGTTGCATGAGGAGCGCCAATGGAGATCGTGGACGACCCGCCAAACGCTGTGACTCCCGTCTGCTAAAACTCCGGAGCCCGCAAGTTTTCAACGGGGCGAACAAGCGGGAGAGAAGACATTCTGTTTCTGGCCAGCAAACAATCCGCACCGGCGCACCAAGGGAGATCGCAGGAGAGGTCACTACCTGCGGGAGCCAACTCGCCAAGTGGACGTTACCAATGACCTTGCGCCCAGCGGATCAACAGGGTCTGTCTGATTTCTCCGCAACTCATCTACTACAGTAAGTAAAGAACGCCGGCGATGTATAGATACTCTTGCGTCATCCAACCCTAGGCAACGCTCTGAGATGTGAATCGTGCTCTAAATTGTTCAAAAGAAACTTTTAATATTCAGTTCTGTTCAATAAATCAATCAATTTTATATTCAAAGAAAATAATAGGTGTTGTAAACCCTGCTTTCAATAACTTCCTTTCAATGTACCAGTATATCATTTGATTAGATGAAGATATGTGTTTTTATTGGTAATTTTAAAAGTATAATTGCTTCGATAAAAAGTATTTCAGAATTGGAATGTCGCTTCTCTCGGATAGAGAACACTTCCATTCTTGGCGCCTACCCGGGATTAATTTTGAAAATTAACTTATTAATTAATATATCTCATTATTTTATTTTAATTTAACAACGTCTTAAAAACTAGATGTTACACGTGTAATATTGAATTTTGTTTCTGGGAGTGGGGTTTTTGCAGTGTAGATTAACAGAACTGTTGGACTTCAAGGAGGCGATTTTCATTATTCATCTACAATCTACATGTCTTGTACTGGGACCAGTTTAGCGATATGAGCCGATCTGTAGCCAGTGCGTAACATTGCAAGGTATTAAAAATACCAAGTCGACTTACAGAAGTTTTACGTGCATTAGAGCCACATTCACTAAATGAGGTCTTTGTAAGTTGTAAAATTGCACTTACTGAGTGGTTTTAACGTTTCGGTACTGTTACTAGTGCTGTCAAAGTTTCAGTCCCTATCTGGAGCCTTCCTCAAAGCTTGTTTAGGTTGATATATTCGCTCGTTCGTGATATTACGAAAAAGTAGGTGGATTGTTTTGAATTTCTGGCAGAGAATATGCTGCTTCTCCGCGCAAAGAGTTTCCCAATCCAAAGATGGCTTTCAATGTGTCGAGCGAGCCAGTTGTTATTGTTGCAAAGCGTTTGTCTACGAACAACAACATCATTTGATTCTATCCGCAGCCCCCGTCTCTGTTGAAGTTTTGGGGATGTTTAAATTTTTTTATGGATTCCATAATTGTGATTAATTAACAGTCCTTCGATTTTTCTATGATTCTTGCTTAAAGGAAATTAAATAGATTTTCTTGGACTGCTTTTTTTTTTGCATAACAGTCAGAAACTCTACAATATGTTGACAAGCAAATGTCAATTTTTTTTGTTTCTTTGAGGATATAAGCAAGATGACCCCATTTTACATATATATTAAAATGTCAAGCCCTCTATCTGAGCCCTGTGATGAAGTAGAATTTTGATCCCCTGTTGTGGGTACCGCCTTTTGTCAGTTGTTATCTGACTGTATTGCTTTGTAAACCGCTGCTATCCTCTTTAAGGATCATCCCCTGCGATCTGAAGTAGGCTCCAAGCGCTCGACGCAGCACAAAGCAGGGCCAACCGTCAAACATATCCGATCCCTATTAGCGGAGAAATATCTCCGGACGGGCAGGTACGCCAGAACCTGGCTGTCGTTACCGCAGACAATGAGAGCTGCGTTTTCTTCCTCGTTTGTCTGAGCGAAGTTCGCAGTAACCGATATTTTCTGTCATTAAAGCGCTCGTTCTTTTGTAGAATACCAGCTAGACTCTTGAACTAAAAATTGCTTACGGCAGCGTACAGAAACACAACGGAGGGTTGAAGGGTGTGTGGAAACGTAATAAGAAGTCATAGTATGCATTTCGGAAAGTAATAATTCATAATTATATGAAAAAAAGATAGTTACCTTTATTAAATTTCAAAATAGTCTCCAAAAATTGAACACAGCATAAATTCATTTGATTGTAGTGCATCACTGCGATTTTTTTCTGGTCGGTTCTTGGGTGCTAATGATCTCGTTGATGACGCGCCCTAAAGCGAGAACAACATCTGACCTTTTGGCTCAGTCTTTGCGGTATCATGGTGTTGTTCAACTACTGGTGCGAGGGTTTTCCGGTTCAATTCCCTGTTGTGGAGGAAATTTTCATCATCATGATTAAGAGAGACGGTGGTGCGCACGGTTCCTAATCGCTAGATTGTTTTCATGGTGCTAGCTTAAATATAACCCCTCTACCCTATGAGCAATTGCGTAAAAGCGTATGACAATGTTGATGATTATTCGTATATAGGATGCGAATCCTTAGTTATCTTTTGGAAGAGTAGGCAAGAATTGGTAATGTTCGTGCTTCACTTCCTTCCTTCTTTAATATCTCATCCACAAAATAAACAATACTACACTGAAAACCCACGTCATCCCCACATGCGGTACCACTTACGAACAAGTTCATAATGTGAATGCAACGGGAAAGAGTGCAGGTTATATCTCACCGGTAAGTTACTATAGCGATTTAAAACATTCCACACTAACCACCTACTCCCAGGTATTTCACACACTTTGAATTGACTGAGGGCTCAGTGTAAATTATCATTATTCAGTTAACGCGAGAATCAACAAGAGAAGTTATCATTCAGCTTTTAAAACAATAGCAAAATGATACAGACGGTAATGAGCACATTTAACAACAACTTATAAAATTATTACGTCCTAGACATTGTGACTTACCTAGTTAAGGCTTGAGGTAGCTTTTCAGTTAAGTTAATGCTACAAATAGAAAAATGTAGGATTTTTTTTTATCGGTGCGTTTCGACTAATCGACTTCAGCATCATTGGAGTAGTGGGATGATAAAGATAAGGAATGTGAAGGAATTAGGCCATGCCCTTTCTGAGTGATTTACGAAACCATAGAAAACCGAAGTCTGCATGGCCTGATAGCCAGTTGAGCAAAACTTCTCTTGTCCTGTTTCATCTATACATATACTTTTCTCATTCCTTTTACAGTGGAAGTTTAACACTGGAGTCAGAAAAGTGAAACTGACATGTATAAATATATTCAGTAAGCTAGTTATTAAGCGTATACTCATCTGACTTCATTAAATATGGGTAAAATAATTTGTTTATATAGCTTATTTAAAGGTAATTTCATTGATTTAACAAGACACTAGCATGTTCATGCATAAAGTTATAAAATACGTTATCAATGTTTATCGTCTGAATTCAAATACAACTTCCTCTACTGCTTGATATACTTAATCTTCGAAAGTAACTACTTATTCGTTGTTTTAATCTGAGAAGGAAGTACACAAAAAAAAAAAACGATAAGGAGTTTATTTTCTCATGAGAACACAAATAACAGAAAAGAATATATAATATAAAAATGCTAGTATCTTGCAATCGAGAATCAATACATGCAACTTTTTCATAACTTTTAATGACACTTTTGATAGACCTAAAGCGGAATGAAAACCTCTCAATTAAAGTTAATAAATTTCAAATACAATTTACACAGATTATAACCAATAATTTCATAATAAGTATTGTGGTCATTATTTATTCCTGCCTCGAATAATTAACAAATATAAAAAACCAAATAACTTTCTCATCGTGATAACAATTCGGCAGCATACTGGTGTATGTGTCAGTTTAAATGAAATAATTTGAATTGCAGAATTAGGGCAGGGAACTTTCACTCCCTGTTTACAAAATACAGAACTCAATTATCCTGTCAATGAATAAAAGTAAAATAGTAAACACATCATGCCGTAAACAATCATGCAGAAAATAATTAACCTATGACAGGTTTCATTTCAAACTTTTTTTTTCAGAACTTTCATAATGTAGGTGACGTAGATGCTTTAAGAAAAATGTCTGAATGGTCAGAATCCTCTTCATACAGCATTATTATTTCATTAAAATACGAAACAGAACATGAAAATAATTCTTATCTTTGGCTTGAAACATTATCAGTAAAATTCATACTTGCGGGTTGCCTGTTTCACACAGTTTATTTTTTGTACCACACGGGTAGAAATGTCCTTCCTTGTGGTGGTCGACCAGAAACGTGATGTTGAGTATGCCTGCCCTCACGACATATTCACTGTATTCCAATTTCATTTGCCCTTTACCACATATTTCTATATAGCAGGTTACGCAAAACGAAATAACTAAAATGCGTTTCACGCTTCTCGTCGCAAGAAGAAATCTGGAATATTTCTGATGAGGGTGCCTAAAAAGACATTTTATAGGCATTCTACACACCATTTTTGAGGTATTAAGGTTTAGTGCTCCACCGATGAGATATTCTTCTTTCTACCCTCTCTCCTCCTACCTGTCGATACATTCGCTTTTTATTGCATGGCGTGACGCATGTTTTAAATGATTTATTCCTCTCGGGTGAAGCACAGGTGGGTTGGTGAAAGATCTCAAGGACTTTTCAGCCATTCTTTTTTTTTGTACTTGTTTGTTCATTCGCCGAAAAAATAATTAACCGAACTGCATGGGTGAGCGGCTAACCCTCTGGCGTTCCATTCGGGAGGACGCGAGTTTGAATCCCCGTCGAAGCATCCAGATTTGGGTTTCCCTAGATCACACCTGTCGAATGCCAGGATGCTTCATCTAAAAGGCCATTGCCGAATTCCTTCCAGTTCCTTGTTTCCAATCCTTTCTCACTTCTAGACTTAGAATATGACGTAAAGCCCTATATATATATATACACATATATACAATGTTTTTAAACATTATTTTTTCGGAATTCATTTACTTTTTAATTATTGCCATTTGGTTTTCATTTTAGATTCCGACGGCTGTAGTTCGATCGATGTGTACATCTCAGTCGGATATAATTAGATGAGAGAGCGTATGTACTAAAGTTTCCATTCTAGAACGTATGTAGTGTGTACAGGTTAAGTAATGGTGTATAATTTTAGTATTCCATAGTTCGTTATACGTGGAGCAGAAAGAGAGTAGTGTGCGTTTATTATGCGTGAGAGGTAGAGGATGAAGAAAATGTGTGGAAAGAAAATTCCAACGTATAGGATACGAGTGGGAAAAGGAAGGCATATTCTATTTGTGATCTAGAAAGCATGCTTTACAATTCGGAGATCGAAGAAATAGAAGCTTAAATTATAATAAACTTTTATTTATGTATCATTGTGCCAGAGTTTAGCCCCCACCTTTGTCTGCCACTCGATTATAGTTAATTCGATTTTTTTTGTCTTTAACAATTATTAGACACAAGTCAGTTGGTCCTCTGGTATGCTGTAATTATAAGAACTCTCTTAACTTTACAAATATAACATGCTTGTATCTTTTGTGGGTTAATAGCCAGTCTCCATTTGTTGTATAAGTCTATAAAGTTATCTAGATGTTTACTAGCTATTGGCAGTACGCTTGAAGGTTTTAATGGTAGGCGGAAAATGCGGGATCCTCGTCATACCGTAGGAGGTATCTGGCATCATGTGTTCGAGTAACGTTGATTGTTTGTAATATAAAAACTATCAGGGTGCTCCTTGAATCACACCAGCGATATGAAGGAAGTATTTGGAGTGGGAGTTAATAAGGAAGGGTGAACTGAGCTAGATGCAGGATATTGGTAGCGCGTATGTCTGAAGTCTGAATTCAAGTTCGGCGTGCCATACAGTGTCGAAAGCTTTCTCTATGTCTAATGAGATGAAGATGGCTGATTATTTTCTATTAAATTGATTTGTCACTAATGTGTCATATGGGAAAGATAGGTCGTAAACAGGCTAGTGTGGGTGGTAATGGAAGGAATAATTTGTTGTACGTGTTGGTGGATGCGGCGGCTGAGAACTGTTACTTAGCTCTGATGAAGATGAGATGAGACTAAGAATACAGGTTTGGGGAACAATAATCTTTTACACATTTTCCACATTTCTGGGTAGATTCTAGAGATGAAACGGAGCTCCGCATCCGCAAGTACAAAACTTCCAAGTGGAATCCTACCTCCGCTTCCGCAATTTTTAATGCGAATATATAATGGAAGTTTTGTTTACATTTGAATGTATTTTATTCTTTTTTCTTGATAAGACATTCGGTCAATCGTCGCTTAGCTAACAACAAAAGTGACTGTTTTTTTTTTCTTACAATCCTGCAATAAATATAACAATGAACTAAATGGTTTTATTACCTAGGCGACAAATTTACAAGTTTGAACTTGCACGTAAAGTAAAGTAGTCTATTAACAGCTAAGC
>JARYHS010002470.1:0-13749 GCA_031002005.1 Vandiemenella viatica
GCCTGTGGATAGGTGGAATGTGGGCTGGACCAGTATGGACATAGACGCTTCTTAGTGGCTTAATGGACTTCGTTTTATTACAAAGTTAAGGTGGTTTGATTTCATCGTTGCTGGTCATTGATGCATTTTTGTTGAACGTAATATTAGTAGTAACGTTTGGGAGTTCTCTATCCTCTCCCCCCCCCCTTGAAGTTTGTGTATTATGTACTATCTTGATGGGTGTAATAGAAACATATTAGTAATATAAAATAGTCGAGGAATGTTTGCACTATCATTATGCATCGCTTTATACCTTCACCCAGTAGCTCGCAGCTTAACGTTACCAGCACTTTTCGAGTGACGTTGGTAAGGATAAATATACTTTTACAACTCTAAGAGTAACATACATTAAATAATATCACCAACGAACATGTGCAACCGTTTCAGACCAAAACAACAATTCTTGATGAGTCCCAGTGATTGCACAACAACCTAAATTTGATCAAAAATCTTCAAGGTTTTTTACACTTTTCTTTTTTGTTTATCCATGATTCTGACCAATATTACAACGTTTGGATAGCTGACATAAGTTTCATGTAGTGGAAATAATAGCCTCAGTAACATTACTCTGTGAAAGCAAAGAAGTATTAAAATAAATCTATAAACTTGCATTATGCCACGTAATACATGTTTTAATTGTAGTGTAGGCTGCACGATTGTGAACAGTGTTCAACTATTACCATTCAAATGATGTAATAATTTCAATAACAAAGCATAGTTTAAATTATTTTGAAAAAAAAAGACTAAATTATTCGTGCCCTCTGCTGGTGTCAATGCCAGTTGTAATTCTGCTAAGTAACATTCTAATCAAAGCTTTAGCTAACACTGATGTTTGAAAATTAAAACTTTTATCTTACATATCTAAGGGCAAAGAATTTAAGGAATAGAAATAATATTACATAAATATAAGCATCTAATGACTGATATGTCGATTTAAATGTAATTCATTTCAGTGTTCTGTCAGTTAATTTTATTCACGGATGCTTAGAAATGTTATTAAGTAACATGCATAACCAAGAAAATGGTGCAATGTCATACATACCTACTGAGGTAGAAGTTGTAACAGTATCCTTCCTTAAACATACCTTGAAAGCAACATGTGCAAGATAAATTTAGTTGGAAAGAACAGTGATTTTTACTGGCATTGGCATCATATTTAGGTGGATACCAACATTTCTGTGACATCAAATGAATACTTGAAGTGGTATAAATGGCAATGGTGATAGTAAATCTTTTAGATCCACCAAATGATCAAATGAAATCTCCAGAAAAATTTCCAGATAAAATGACTATTTCCAATGGTGTGCCTTTTCTGTTAAGAAACAGAGCAAAGAATGAATGGAAGTAGTTCCATATTTTTTTTTTTTTTTTTTTTTTTCAATGCTACTTGGACTAAGATTAAAACTAATATTCATGGTTCTTAGCATAAAGTGTTAGGATGCCTACATTTATTTTAACTTTCTTAGTGGCATCATCATTAATTCTGTACATATAAGCTCTTCCATCTACATCACAACGTAAATTATTACCACAAATAATTGTCCTTTCACCAATAAAATTTAGTTCTGCTTACCAAGTATGTTGAAAATGAGAGGCAAAGCATACTTCAAAGTAAAAAGTGATGCTCTGTTGTTGGGCATGTAAACAGCAACACAAAATCTTGATAGTGCTGTCAGGAAAGTTGGTCGATGCAGATATCAGATCTGAACAATGACTAATTAATTTCTGCATAACTGGGTGACTTAAGCTAACCCCCATCTTTTTCAGATATAACAGTGTACAGTTGCAGCATCTGGATTCATTTCAGTGTGTGTCTTCTCTAAAAGTTCAATCAGATTTTAAAGTCTCCATGGTTATTTATCACACTTATGTAGTGATTAAGTAATTCAGCCTGTGAGTAAATAAGTCGACAACACAATTTGGATCATCATCTTTAATATAAACATTGTAAAATATTTCTGGCAGATCCCATAAAATCAAAACAGCCTGACTACATGTTGTGCATTAAGATCGGATTCACAGTTTGTGAGTGTATCAAACACTTCCTGCACTGAAACTGCAGTTTTAAGCTTACAAATTATGGGATCGTCTGAATCTGGGTAAAGAAAATTCCTCAAAGAGCTCATACCTTTATCACAATCATCATTCAAACTTTCACCTGGTTTCACTACTGTCATCTGTTTCACTGTCACTATCTTGCCCTGAATGCATTAGGCAACGCGAAAATCAGTGGTTACATATTGAATAATACAACTTTTGTTTGTTAAATTACGAATGAATTTAACATTAAACAACTAATCACAGCACAAATATTCGTGTATTTTAAATGAAATAGGCCTAAGTGGTATGTGAAACATACATTTCTTCTTCTAAGTGCACTTGGATATAACCTATGCAGGGCGCACATTTTGCAATCATCTCCCTAATAAAAGAAAAAAATCAACAACAAAATTCATACTCATTAAGAACATTGGTCTGAATTGCGGATACATGTCTACATTTTCTACTTTATCACGATGACGATCCTACCAATAAAATCACATACTACACACATAACAACAACAATCAACACCTATAATTGTCTCTGATCAACACTTTGCAATATGGAGACGACGCAAGAGACCTTTGCCACGCATGGAAGTGAAGCAGGCCGGCGGAGGAGTGGGGGGGCATGGCCGGAGTGGGGGGACTTGACCGCTTCCCAACAAACACGGGGAGTATGGTTAAACACCTCAAGGGGACTCTAGGATAAACGTGACGCCGCAATCTGGTGATGGATTATTATGTAACTCGATGAGACAAATAAAAAATGAAGAATAAAATTTTTTGATATCCTGCTTAGTTTTCGAGATATTCTGTCTCAAATGTGAAATGGTTTTGGTTGAAATTCAGAAGAAAAAATTATTCAAAGTCAAATTTTATGATGAATTTTTATTTAAAAAGACGAGACAAATAAAAAATAAAGAGTAAAATTTTTCGATATTTCACCTAGTTCTCGAGATATACTGTCTCAAAAGTGAGGTGTCTTGAGTTGAAATGCAGAAGAAAAATTTCGCAAAAGTCAAATTTAATGATGGATTCTTATGTAACACGACGAAAAAACTCGATAATAAGGAATAAATGTTTTCGATATCTTGCTTAGTTTGGGGGATATACAACAACCAAATTGAGGGGTTTAGGTTTGGATGCAGGCTGGACCAAAAATTAATTCTGTCAAAGCCACAATGATTACATGGTTGACATGCAGAATGGATATTTCAGTTTTATTACTACCACTTGTGGTTAGTCTGAAATGTGTCCTAGACCAGAAAAAAGTAAGAGGACCCACTCTAGGGATGAGCAACCCAGACATTTTGTAGGCTGGTACCAGAAATAAAATGTTTCCGCATAATTTATAGTTAGTATAAAGTGTATCAACAAAAAGTAAAGAGTGATACTTTACTATAATGTATGGTTGGCATCATGCGGTGTTCTTTTAAGTAACTTCAAGCAAGTGTGCTCCAATCATAAATGCGATGATGAGTCACTGTCTGAACAAGCCTATACTTTTTTCAACAAAATAACTTATCACGCTAGAAGAACTCTACTTCAACTTCTGTTTAAAAGGGCAGAGGCTTTATTATTACCTTTAAAAATAAAAGAGCCGTTTCACAATTGTTGCTATTACAGGAATGTACAAGTAACTTTATGACACAGAATTTGATTCATTATTTTCCTTTACTTCACATTATTAATAATGAATTAACATGTGGTTAAAGGTAGGGACCGTGCACAAACTACACGGCCTGGTCCGGGGGGGGGGGGGTGCTGGAAGGCTACGTTGAGCTATGTAGGGAGAGGGGGGGGGATTCCAAGCCAGGCCACGTAGCTATCCTTTCATAAAATTTGTCACAGTTAAAATGAGGAATGGAATTCACAACAGCATGTGAATATTTATTGGTTTAATTCTAGATGGCGATACCGCTATAGCACCTTTCTGCCGCACGCAGCTATCAAAGAATTATCCGTACCACTTTTATGACATTTTTCTTCTGGTCCAGGCTGTATTTCAACCTAACCTCAACTGCTAGGAATAATTAAAAAAAAGCTAGATCCCTGTACTGGTAGTAGGCCTAAAGTAGTTGTAGCAGTATCATGATCTAGAATTAAACCTATTTATTTCCCTCAGCTAATTATCTCCTTATGTAATTTATAATAGTCTGACAAGAGAAAACAGTGCAAAATGTCTTCTGGAATCAAAAGGGGAAAAAAAACCTACTTGCTAGGTGAGGGGGGGGGGGAAGGGGGGTGGAGGCAAAAGCCAAGTTGGTCTACATGGGGAGGGATAGTGGTTCACAGGAGGCCAAATTGGAGCTATGTGGTTTATGCACGCTCTCTTATGTATGTATCTCAATTGATGCTATCTATAAACATTAGAAATTAAGGAAAAAAAGTCTGTTAAAAATTATTTTAATAGAATTTTATTTGCCAAAACATCTACAGCCACAAAAAAAGACTAAGGGTATTATTATTTTATTTAATTTCAATGGAGCACACGCTCCATAATATCCAAGTGTAATTAGGAAACAGTGATACAAGATTGATTGAAACAGAAAGTTATATATGTAATTTGAAAGTGTCACCATATGGCAAGATAATACTTGACAGCAGTAGGAGCACTGGATTCTTAGGTTTTCTGATTCATGTTTGAAGTATTTCTTTAATTCCTTAGTTATTGATCAAAAAATCTTAAAATATATATTAGCATATAAATTTAGTCAGGATCACTTTGAAATATTTTTACAATGTATCAGATCTTTGGGGGGTGGAGGGGGGGGGAGGAATTCAAACAATCCCACTGCCCATACACTTTAAAGCAGCTTATAAAAAAAAAACTACTCTTGAAATGTGAAGTGAAATATGCAAACACTGGTAATTGTATACTCCTGGAAAAATTGTTAATCATGCTCCAGAACATATTATAAATTTTACATCAAGACATCATCGAATTATTGAAGAGGAAAAAGAATTACAGTTTCCTCCCAAGTCCGACCACGAATGTGACGAAAGAAATCGTAATAGTAAATTCACTGAATCACGAAGTAAAACACGCCCCTTTAAATCTCATTTTAAACACTCGTTAAAAAATAATGCTAGTCTATTATGTGCAAAATAGCAAGGTTTGCTGATTTTCTACACTACACCAAGAAAAATTTGAGAACAAAGTCATCCCATTGAGAGCTATGACTAAATATTTATAGACGTGCTGCAAAGTTTGCGGTGTCTACCGCTCACTTCAACAACGATAATTACAATTCAACTTACTTATGAAATGATATTCCAGGTTCATTCCTGTCTGGCCTATTTGTGCAACCGTACGCAACACAAGCTGGCATTTTTAAACACTTATACACAATACTAAATGAAATAATCACTGCCTCTACCACAATGTGAACACCTTAATTGTTGGGAAGCGCCATATGGTCGCTGCCGGTGCTGCCACCATGCGGGAGAGTTTAGTGCTTGCTTCACCGATTTAAGCTCACTTCTCCTCCATTAATTCCTTCCTCCATAACATTTGTACCAGGAAGGAATAATATGGAGACGACGCAAGAGACCTTTACCACGCATGGGAGTGAAGCAGGCCGGCGGAGGAGTGGGGGGGCATGGCCGGAGTGGTGGGGGCTTGACCGCTTCCCAACAAACACGGGGAATATGTACAAACACCTCAAGGGGACTCTAGGATAAACGTGACGCCGCAATCTGGTGATGGATTATTATGTAACTCGATGAGACAAATAAAAAATGAAGAATAAAATTTTTTGATATCCTGCTTAGTTTTCGAGATATTCTGTCTCAAATGTGAAATGGTTTTGGTTGAAATTCAGAAGAAAAAATTATTCAAAGTCAAATTTTATGATGAATTTTTATTTAAAAAGACGAGACAAATAAAAAATAAAGAGTAAAATTTTTCGATATTTCACCTAGTTCTCGAGATATACTGTCTCAAAAGTGAGGTGTCTTGAGTTGAAATGCAGAAGAAAAATTTCGCAAAAGTCAAATTTAATGATGGATTCTTATGTAACACGACGAAAAAACTCGATAATAAGGAATAAATGTTTTCGATATCTTGCTTAGTTTGGGGGATATACAACATCCAAATTGAGGGGTTTAGGTTTGGATGCAGGCTGGACCAAAAATTAATTCTGTCAAAGCCACAATGATTACATGGTTGACATGCAGAATGGATATTTCAGTTTTATTACTACCACTTGTGGTTAGTCTGAAATGTGTCCTAGACCAGAAAAAAAGTAAGAGGACCCACTCTAGGGATGAGCAACCCAGACATTTTGTAGGCTGGTACCAGAAATAAAATGTTTATTCAGTCACCTTAATGAACATTCTCTTGATCAAGATGTGTTGTCTAATTTCACAGCCCTACTTATTAGGACAATTGTAAAAAAATTATCTCTCAGTTAGATTTAGATACGGGGGGGGGGGGGAGAATGTTGTACAAAAAAAAGAGACTAAATTAGAAACACATTCCCCAAATTGATTTTGTTCAAAGGCCAATAACTTCTTTATTTATGAAGCCCATTTTTATTTCTGCATGAACCTGTTTCGACATAAATAGATGAGAAAGATTTCAAAATCGGTAAAAATAGGTATAGACGTATTTACAAACAGAAACAAGTCTTATATGAAGCTTTAAAAATAACCTAAGTCAATGGCCTGAAATAGCTATTTAAAAAATTAATAAAACTCACAGCTTCTCACATAACAGTTAATTTCATCATCCATTGTCAGTATAATCAGCAACGTGACGAAAGAAATCGTAATAGTAAATTCACTGAATCGCGAAGTAAAACACGCCCCTTTAAATCTCATTTTAAACACTCGTTAAAAAATAATGCTAGTCTATTATGTGCAAAATAGCAAGTTTGCTGATTTTCTACACTACACCAAGAAAAATTTGAGAACAAAGTCATCCCATTGAGAGCTATGACTAAATATTTATAGACGTGCTGCAAAGTTTGCGGTGTCTACCGCTCACTTCAACAACGATAATTACAATTCAACTTACTTATGAAATGATATTCCAGGTTCTTTCCTGTCTGGCCTATTTGTGCAACCGTACGCAACACAAGCTGGCATTTTTAAACACTTATACACAATACTAAATGAAATAATCACTGCATCTACCACAATGTGAACACCTTAATTGTTGGGAAGCGCCATATGGTCGCTGCCGGTGCTGCCACCATGCGGGAGAGTTTAGTGCTTGCTTCACCGATTTAACGTCACTTCTCCTCCATATAATTCCTTCCTCCATGGTACCAGTACATGAGCATGGAGGAAGGAATTATATGGAGGAGAAGTGACGTTAAATCGGTGAAGCAAGCACTAAACTCTCCCGCATGGTGGCAGCACCGGCAGCGACCATATGGCGCTTCCCAACAATTAAGGTGTTCACATTGTGGTAGATGCAGTGATTATTTCATTTAGTATTGTGTATAAGTGTTTAAAAATGCCAGCTTGTGTTGCGTACGGTTGCACAAATAGGCCAGACAGGAAAGAACCTGGAATATCATTTCATAAGTAAGTTGAATTGTAATTATCGTTGTTGAAGTGAGCGGTAGACACCGCAAACTTTGCAGCACGTCTATAAATATTTAGTCATAGCTCTCAATGGGATGACTTTGTTCTCAAATTTTTCTTGGTGTAGTGTAGAAAATCAGCAAACTTGCTATTTTGCACATAATAGACTAGCATTATTTTTTAACGAGTGTTTAAAATGAGATTTAAAGGGGCGTGTTTTACTTCGCGATTCAGTGAATTTACTATTACGATTTCTTTCGTCACGTTGCTGATTATACTGACAATGGATGATGAAATTAACTGTTATGTGAGAAGCTGTGAGTTTTATTAATTTTTTTAATAGCTATTTCAGGCCATTGACTTAGGTTATTTTTAAAGCTTCATATAAGACTTGTTTCTGTTTGTAAATACGTCTATACCTATTTTTACCGATTTTGAAATCTTTCTCATCTATTTATGTCGAAACAGGTTCATGCAGAAATAAAAATGGGCTTCATAAATAAAGAAGTTATTGGCCTTTGAACAAAATCAATTTGGGGAATGTGTTTCTAATTTAGTCTCTTTTTTTTGTACAACATTTTCCTCCCCCCCACCCCCCCCCCCCTCGTATCTAAATCTAACTGAGAGATAATTTTTTTACAATTGTCCTAATAAGTAGGGCTGTGAAATTAGACAACACATCTTGATCAAGAGAATGTTCATTAAGGTGAATGAATAAACATTTTATTTCTGGTACCAGCCTACAAAATGTCTGGGTTGCTCATCCCTAGAGTGGGTCCTCTTACTTTTTTTCTGGTCTAGGACACATTCAGACTAACCGCAAGTGGTAGTAATAAAACTGAAATATCCATTCTGCATGTCAACCATGTAATCATTGTGGCTTTGACAGAATTAATTTTTGGTCCAGCCTGCATCCAAACCTAAACCCCTCAATTTGGATGTTGTATATCCCCCAAACTAAGCAAGATATCGAAAACATTTATTCCTTATTATCGAGTTTTTTCGTCGTGTTACATAAGAATCCATCATTAAATTTGACTTTTGCGAAATTTTTCTTCTGCATTTCAAATCAAGACACCTCACTTTTGAGACAGTATATCTCGAGAACTAGGTGAAATATCGAAAAATTTTACTCTTTATTTTTTATTTGTCTCGTCTTTTTAAATAAAAATTCATCATAAAATTTGACTTTGAATAATTTTTTCTTCTGAATTTCAACCAAAACCATTTCACATTTGAGACAGAATATCTCGAAAACTAAGCAGGATATCAAAAAATTTTATTCTTCATTTTTTATTTGTCTCATCGAGTTACATAATAATCCATCACCAGATTGCGGCGTCACGTTTATCCTAGAGTCCCCTTGAGGTGTTTGTACATATTCCCCGTGTTTGTTGGGAAGCGGTCAAGCCCCCACCACTCCGGCCATGCCCCCCCACTCCTCCGCCGGCCTGCTTCACTCCCATGCGTGGTAAAGGTCTCTTGCGTCGTCTCCATATTATTCCTTCCTCCATGGGCTGGATCATCGAGGAAGGAAATATATGGAGGAGAAATGACGTTAAATCGGTGAAGCAGGCACTAAACTCTCCCGCATGGCGGCAGCAGCGGTATTGCGCTTCCAAACATTGCGATGTTCCCAGTATATCCCAAAAACTAAGCAAGATATCGAAAAATTTTATTCTTTATTTTCGATTTGTCTCGTCGTGTTACATAAGAATCGATCATTAAATTTGACTTTTGCGAAATTTTTCTTCTCCATTTTAACTCAAGAAACCTCACATTTGATACAGTATATCTCTAGAACTAGATGAGATATCGAAAATTTTTATTCTTTATTTTTCATTTGTCTCGTCTTTTTAAATAAGAATCCATCATCAAATTTGACTTTAACCAATTTTTTCTTCTGAATTTCAACCAAAACCATTTCACATTTGGGACAGAATATCTCGAAAACTAAGCAGAATATCAAAAAATTTTATTCTTCATTTTTTATTTGTCATATCGAGTTACATAATAATCTATCACCAGATATCGGCGTCACCTTTATCCTAGAGTCCCCTTGAGGTTTTTGTACATATTCCCCGTGTCTTTATGGAAGCGGCCATGCCCCCTCCACTCCGGCCATGCACCCCCACTCCTCCTCCGCCCTGCTTCACTTCAATGCGTCGTCTCCATATATTTCCTTCCTCCATGGGCTGGATACCTCTTTATTGTTTTGTCTTTATCCCGGTAATGTGGCGTATATTGGACCTACGCGAGGATGTGTCGGGCGTGTGCTGAAGTGATTGCCAGTTAGGTGGGACAAGTTCCGGTTGGTTGATGTACCGCCATATTGATGTTAAGTTAATAGTAAAGACTATGAACTTGTAAAATTTTCAATGGGGCTCGGTCGGTGAGATTCTCTTCATAATCTGCAATTTGGAAAAGTTTAGTCCGATAGCCTATTTGACTGTAAATGTTGTTTTTCCAATTCGACACGGTTAAACGTTTGGCATGGTATCGGGGTGACCTACATGGTTGAATTTTAACGTAATTAAACATTGTAACTAGGAAACCATCAACTTGTGTTTCAATGTGGTAATATAACCTGTAATGTACCCCTTCATGACACAAATTATTCTCTATTTCGGTAGAGTGGCGGCCAAAACATTTTCTTAATTGCAACTGGTGTGTGTGTAAAACGATCAGGACTGACTTTTCCGCCATATGGCAACTAAGTGACGCTATGAAGACATTTCCACGTTGGTAACATAAACGTTATTCACACCGAGGTTGATATTCTTTACCGATACCGCCATTTTGCCGGCGGGGTACCACGTTGCTACGAATTGCAGCATAGTTACAGGGCCGGTTTAAGGCTACCGCAAGAACCGCAGTCGCGGGGGACCCCAAGCTTGAGGGGGCCCCGCCACAATCCTCTTCAAAATTTGTCCTTACTTAACGAACAATTTTCCTTCTAAAATAAATAATCTACAAATTTAGAATGTTAATAAGCTGTGCTCACAATTGACATTTCCGAGGTGTGGAGTTCGATGAGAAGTCCTTCATCAGATACACTTTTGAGAAAGTCGTAACTAAAAATAGGCCTATATATTTAAAGGCTTGTATCGCTCTGAACCTGTTTCAGCAATTTATGTAATTTTGTTCGAATAACCTCATTCATCTTTTGACGTTTCATATAAAAAGTTATTAAATTAAAATGTGTATGCCTGCTCATGTGTCTCCAACCCCAAAAACCTTTATGTACTAGCAAAGAAAGGCAAGAAAAGATATGTCGTATACAAAAAGTGTGTTATAAATATAATAGCTATAAAACTGAACAGAAAAACATTTTCATTTGACACAATGGGCAGCAGGGCTTAGCCAGAAATGTAAGTGGCAGTAGTTAGGAGATTCTACTACTACTACTACTATTACTGCGCGATTCACTCAAAGTGTTTGGCGGAGGGTGCATTGCACCTATCAGGAAAGGTAATGGTTTGGAAGGGATATACGTGATATGGCAGGTGGCGCCCATGGACTATTGTGAGGAACCATCCCAGTATTCGCCTGGAGCGATCTAGGGAAACCATGGAAAAACCCAGATCAGGATGGCCGGAGTGCTTTATCGGAAGCTACTCCTGTCCGATTTTGTGTTTCTCGCCCGGTAAATCCTTTCTATTCCACTCCCTAATCGCTCGTGGAAAAAATGAGTAGAGAAATGAATCGGTTCTGGCCCTGATTTCGCTTATCTTATTTTCGCGGTCATTCCAGGATATGAATGTTGCTGGTAGCAATATTTGTTTGCTGTCATTCCGAAATACGTCAGTCGAGAATTTTTCAATTAGCTTCCGTCGAGAGCAACGCCTTCGGTGCTCCAGGTCTTCCCAACCTAACTCCTTCAACATGGCACTTACGCTTTCCCTCCAACTATATATACCTGTCACGAATCGGGCGGCTCCTCTTTGGACCTTCTCTAATGCCTCCATTAACCCCTTTTGATGGGGACCCCATACAGAACAACAATATTCTAAGTGAGGACGTACTAGTGACTTGTACGCAATCGATTTAACTTCCGGAGTGCATTGTTTTAAATTACGACCTAGAAATCGAAGCATATGATTTGCTTTCCCAATTACATTCTCGATATGCTCATTCCACGACAAATTATTACGAATTGTTATCCCTAGGTATTTAGCGGAATCTACCGTTCTAAGGACAGTACCATTAAATGTATATCCAGAGCTAAATGGTGTCATCTTATTACTTACACTTTTTAGCGTTTAATTCCAACTAGAAATCTTTACACCACGCAATTGTTTTCATAATATCGTCTTGTAACAAAGTGCAGTCGTCCTGGGTTGTGATTTCACGATAAATAATAGCATCATCGGCAAATAATCTTTTCATCCCCCTAATTATGTCGTACAAATCATTAATGTATATGAGAAACAACAGAGGCCCTATCACGCTTCCCTGGAGAACCCCGGCCCTCACTTCGGCAAGTGATGAACGCTCACCGTCGAGAACTACACACTGTGTTCTGTCCTTCAAAAAGTCTGCAACCCAATCGCATATTTATCTAGATATACCGTAACCGCGAAGTTTCCTAAGTAACCTAGTGTGAGGCACAGTGTCGAAAGCTTTTTTGAAGTCTAATAAAACTAAATCAACCTGGGATTGCTCATCTATAATACGGCTCAAGTCGTGAATTAAGAGGGCAAGTTGTGTTTCGCAGCATCGGCCTTTTCTGAATCCATGTTGATTTGGGTTTAAGAGCTCTTCTTCATCCAAAAACAGAATGACATTTGAATAGATGATGTGTTCTAAAATCCTGCAAAATATTGAGGTTAACGAGATCGGCCTATAATTTTGAGGATCATTAACATTCCCACTTTTGAACACTGGACTTACGATGGCGGTCTTCCATTCGGCTGGTATTTTTCCTTGATCCAAGGAGGCGGTATATAATTTCATTAAATACGGCGCAATTTCCTTTGCGTACCTTGAGTAGAATCTTGTAGGAATACCGTCTGGTCCGGGAGCCTTATTGGGATTCACATTCATAAGCAGTTTAGTTATTCCCTTGACATCGAGAACGAGATCTTTCATAGTTTTGTTGGTACGATTGTTAAATATCGGAATCTCCTCCGAGTTTTCTGTCGTGAAAGCTTTTTTAAACACATTATTCAAAATTTCTGCTTTCTCTACGTTTGTTTCTGATAATTCCCCATTTTCCCTAATCAACGACGGCATGACCTTACGAGAGCCTCTTACTAATTTAACATATGACCAGAACTTTTTTGGATTAGTAACCAGCTCTTCGGATAAATTTCTGGCTTGGAATTCTTAAAACGCATCACGCATTGCCTTATGCACTTCCGCTCGCAAGTGGACTAATTTAGCGCGATCAGATGAGTCCCCCGATTTCTTTATCGTGGTATGTAAACGCCTTTGTCTCCTGAGCAAATGTTTCACTTGCCTATTGAACCACGGGAAGTTCTTACTAACCTTAATAAACTTCTTGGGAACAAATTGATTTAAGCCAGTCCATATTATATCTTTTAAATTAAACCAAAGTTCCTCAACATTTGTATTAAGCGTGTACGTTTCAAAATTTTTCACCAAATGATCGACCATAACCGTATCATTTGCCTTATCGAAACAATATACGAGTTTGTCTTTATCATGCTTCAAATTCAGCCTAGATTTTAAAGTTACCACAATCGCCTTGTGATCACTTATACCGTCTTCTATACAAACTTTATCTACAATATCCGGATTGTTAGTAAGAAAAAGATCCAAAATGGACGAGGAATCTTTGACGCTCCGCGTTGGCTCTTCGACCATCTGTTCAAGAGAATTTTCAGCGAATGATTCCAGGAACGTTTCGGTTACTAACCTATCTCTTCCGGTTCATTCATATGAGATGCATTGATAAAACACCAAAGACTCGGCGAAGTTTTCCCGTTCAGCCAATACTCAATAAACTGCTGGCCCTTTTGTATGCATATGTATAATGTATGTATCAGGGGCGGCCCTAGGGCAGTGCGAGCGGTGCGAACGCACCGGGCGCCGTCGTATAGGGGGCGCCAAATACGCAGCGAGATCGTTGCGCAAAAAATGAAAAATAAATTCTATAATAATCCAGCT
>JARYHS010002474.1:0-10081 GCA_031002005.1 Vandiemenella viatica
TTTATATGTCTAAACGCTGGTACAGAAGCATTTGATTCAAAAAATATATTCACAATATTTTTTTGAAAATTCGGAAACAGGATCTGTATTTTGACAGTACTAAAATGTGTAATAATATTTATATTAAAGTTTGCTGACTTTATAATAAAAAGAAATAACATACCGTTAAAACATTTATTTTTTATTTATTACTCTTTTTTATTGGTTACGAGAATGGTTTTGAGACGTTCGCCGCCCATTTGATCTGACCTGACCTGACCGTTGCTCGTTCACACTAGCGGTCAGCTCAGCTCAGCTCAGGTCTTGACCGTTGTTGATCTTCAGTTTGACCTGCCTTTCCCTGACCTGAGCGGACCGCGTAGTGTGAATGCTCCCATTGGATTACATGTATAGCGATTTTTGACCTGAGCTGAGCTGACCGCTAGTGTGAATGGGTCTTAAGACGTTAGATTTTAAGAAGTTTGATTGAGTCGACTGTTATGAATAATAAGAAACGACTCAGACATCGTCAGCCGCTTTATTTCCCTGCCTTTATATCGTTTGCAATGAAATTTCAAAGGAAGATGTTTTACATCGATCGCAAACCTAATCGTTAGACCGCTAATGGAAAATTTTATTTAAGTACGGGAGAATAAAAAAATCTCGTAGACAGTCATGTGTGCTATCACTGAACAGGTATTAAAATATGTAATCAGTATTGTTTTAGGAAGTGTTTATTTATTGTTAATGTATATTTCACGCGATTGAGCTCCAGAAGTCGTTAATAATTTATATCGCGATTCTCATTTTATAAATCGCACGCCTGTAAAATCTGAAGAACGAAGGTGACACTTTATTATGGGTTTTAGATAAAATACGCTGAAAATATTTTTGCTGTTTTTCACGTTATTCTATTACCAAAAACATAATAGTAAAACTACCCTGGTATTCGCAATACTCCACGATGCTGTTGCAAGGTAGTGCAAACCACGGAACACAATGAATGGCGTCGGACTGTGTTCAGCGACGAATCGTGGTTCTGCACTACATCGGATGACCATCGTCGGCGAGTATGACGGTGACCTGGAAAGAGGTTCCACTCTTCCAAGGTTTGGAGAGGTACAGAGATGTTATTCCTGGCTTCATGGTGTAGGGAGCCATCTGGTATGACTTCAGGTCACGGCTGGTAGTGATTGAGGGAACTCTGACGGCAGAACGGTGCGTCACGGACCCATGCGTCCTCTAGAGTTACCTCTATGTGACAGTATGGTGGTGTAGTTTTTCAACAGCATAATGCTCGTCCACACACGGCACATGTCTTTATGAACTGTCTGCTCGATGCTCAACTCCGTCCCAGTGTCAGTTTATCAATGACCAGCTCCAACAGGTGTGGGCCATCTTGCCTCAGGAGAGGATACAACAGCTTTATGACAACCTTTCCGACCGACCAGCGTATGCGTTCATGCCAGAGGGGTTGCAACGTCGCACCAATAATACTGCCAAATTGTTCGTAAATTTGGCTGGATTTTGTGACCACTGAACTAACATCCCATACCTTCTCAGCCAGTGAAGCTTTATTTCGATTCATCCTGCTTCAGTTTTATTGTCAGGCAGTGTAGAGTTGCCTCCAATGTCGCTATTGTGCAGTGCCAGAAGTTTTATTATAGCACGTTCAGTTAAGAGAGGCGACTCAAGGTCAGTCCGCTCTATCCCCACTCCACTGCCTTTACCCCTACACGCGAAGGGGAAATTCATCATTCGCCGGCCTGGATACAGCGTACGGCGCGGAGGGGTAGGAAGGAAGGGAGGGGGTGGTGCGGGGCCAGTGGAACATGACGTTGAGCCGCCAGTTCAGAGTGAACAAGGTATAGCCGAAAATATTTTCACTGCGGTCTAACGAATAGTTTTTTTTTTTTTGTTTTTTGTTTTTTAAAATGTCATTTGTCCTTGTTAGCCATACAACCAGTCCAAATTATTCGTGATTTTCCGATATGTACATATCGTATCACATTCATTATTATTTTTTCTATCTGGAAAGGACAACACAATACGGGCATAACATTTAATTAAAACCACCGACGCCCTAGGCTGGACTCGAACCAGCAACGGCTGTAACGCGAAGCAGGCTCGCTACCCCTACGCTGCCGGGGTCGGCCTAACGAATAGTTCTCTAAGAGCTTTATTTGATTTACCAGTGTAAGCCCCTGACCGTTTTTTGCGTATCGTCACGGCTTTGGAATACTTCCAGTTTTTAGGGTCAAAGGTTGACCTGATCCGACAAAATATGAACTTGACCCGTGTTTCGCCCTTAGGGTGAATAATATCTCTTGACCTAGAAGAACTCAGAAGTATTATTAAAGGCAGGTATTAAGCACGGACAGGTAACATCGTTCAATCGTATAATTCTTTCAAAGATTGTAGACTCGAACTTGCTTAAATATAAACTTGACTTGGTATTTGACCCTTAAAGTTCACTCCGCAAAATTTAAAAATTTTCTGATTGCTTCGAAAGCATCACATTGTTTTTTCACTGAGACGGGGCAAACACTCATAATGTAATCATTTGTCACAGTATCTGCAACGGCCAGAGAACTTAATACACATTAAACAGCTGAGTAACTCCGAAGAAATTAATTGCCAGAATAGTTGATTAGGTAACATATTTGGTCTAATGCCCATTTCATATAACCTAACTAGCATTTTCCCGCTGCTTTACGCGCGTGTGCTTTGGTATGTGTAAAAATTCTTTACCGATTTTGTTCTATTACCAGTTATTAACGTGGAGCGGCATGAGTTGTAAATGTCTTCTGAAAAGTTTTCTTCGTATTAGTTATTACCTTAGGTTCGGTTTTCATACTGATATGCAAGAGTTTGTTTCATTCATATTTTAATGTGATGTAATTGATTAAATTGTAGGAAAGCTACCTGAAAAATTAACAATACTAACTCGTGGTTGTAATTATTTTTCGAAGTATGAGAACTTATTGTGTAGAAAGGATTTTATTTTTGTGATATAAGTGAAACAATGTTTAAGTGAAATAAGATGCTACCCTTACCTTACGTGATACGTCGCTAACTACAATGCCTCTGTGTAGACCACATTTCTAGTTTGATTGTTTGGTGCACATACATATATACATGACCTACCAGAGTTGAGAATTACAGGCCAAACAGTTTGACATCAGTGGTAGGTAAATTAATGGAAAGATTGATATGCAACCACATCAGAAATATATGTGAGGAACGTAAGTGGTTTTCAAGCAGGCAACATGGTTTCAGGCAAGGATATTCATGCGAATCTCAGTTGGTGGGATATATGCAAGATATTTCAGATGAAATGGACAAGGGAGGCCAAATTGATAGTGTAGCACTGGATCTGTCTAAGGCGTTTGACAGAGTAAGCCATAAAATGGTAGTAAATAAGGTAAAAATCATTGGAGTGGATGAGAAAGTGATTTGCTGGGTAGAAGAATTTTTAAAAGGTAGAAAACAGAAAGTTAGGGTAGGAAATGTAGTATCAAAAAAAGTGGAACTAAAAATGGGAGTGCCGCAGGGTAGCGTATTGGGACCATTGCTATTCATTATTCTAATGAATAATTGTGTTGATTGTTTACTATCTGATATTAGACTGTTTGCAGATGACATAATCCTGTATAAAAGAATCAAAACGATAGAGGACTGTAAACAGTTGCAGGGTGATCTGGACAGGATATCTAATTGGGTTGGTAAACATGGAATGAAGATAAATGCAAAGAAGAGTCAGCTTATTAGATACACAAATAAAAAACAAAAGGTTAATTATGAATATAGGGTGGGGAAAGAATCGCTTGCTGAAGACTTGAAATCTAAATATCTTGGCATTACTTATGATAACAAGCTTAACTGGGCAGGACACATAGGACAGGTGGTAGGAAAAGGTTTCAAAATCCTGCACTTGTTGGAGAGAGTGATGAGGGGATGTACGAGAGAAGTCAAGGAATTGGGTTACAAAACTTTGGTCAGACCATTGCTCGAATATGATAGTATAGTATGGGACCCTCATTTTACGTATCAAATACAGGAGTTGGAGAGGGTGCAAAAAAGGGCTTCTAGATTTGTTTCTGGAAATTATCGCAGATTGCAATCAGTGACGGATATGATAAAGGAACTGGAATGGGATTCATTGCAAGACAGGAGGAGGATGAGGAGGGTCATGGGAGTGTACAGGGTATATACTGGCGATGAGGCATGGAAAGATATTGCAATAGGTATGAAAAGTAGTGCATGGAAGGGAAAAGATGACCATGACCACAAGCTGGCACTCGATTTCAGGCACAAGGGTGTGGGAAGATTCTCTTTTTTAGGTAAGGGTGTCAGGGATTGGAATGAGTTACCAAGAGAAATGATGTATAATTTACCGAAAACTTTGAAAGAATTTAAAGATAAAATTTGTAGAGGGCAAATGTAGGGAAGTGCAGGATAGGGGGAAGATGGGTGTGTAGGGAAATTACCACCGGAGCGTGTGCTCCATTGCGATTAAATTAAATTAAATTAAATTCTGGAGCCAGCAACGTATAGTTGGCCGTGGGAGAAGATCAATTCCTACCGTTCCCAGTGTCTGGCCCTTAGACTTGTTGATTGTTATGACAAAACATAAGGTTACCGGGAATTGTGTGCGCTTAAATTAGAATGGAAAGTTTGATGGTACCAATGGTATTCGTGGAATTGATACTTCCTCTCCTCGTCCACATCCTGTTAAGATAATGGCCTCAATGTGCAATGATTTCAACAGAAGTTTAGTTCCATTGCACAGCTGTGGTGTGATATGTTTCTGTTGATCATGAATGGAGTACCAACTTATAAATTCAGTTTATGCGCGGGAAGACCAGATGTGCCGAGGGAATGAAAAAAGTCAGCTGAATAATTAGTCACGTATTTTTGATCTTCCACCGTGTTATTAGCTACGTAAGTCATTATTATTATTATTATAAATTTTAATTGCAATGGAGCTAATGTTCCGGTGGCAATTCCCCTAGTCATCTAATTAGGCTACATCTTTTTACATAATTTTTTAAATTTTCTTTCATAATTGAATTGTTAAATTCCTCCCCCATTTACTTTTCCGATTATAAATTACTTCACTTGTTCCAATCCCTGACACCCTTGCCAACAAAAGAAAATTTTATGCACTATTCCTAATTCTTTGACCAATATCCCTCCAAGCCCTATCACCCCATGCCCTGTACATTCCCAGTACACTCTTCATCCTTCTCCTTCCTTCAATAACTCCCAACCCAGATCATCGACATGGTGTTGATCATTTCCAGGAAGTACTTATTGATGTCATTCACGTCTTCAATCACATCTAACAATAAAAACGTTGTCACAGCAGCATTTATCATCACTATAAGTAACTTTGGCTGAGATTATGTAGAGAAACATAAACTTTGGTAAGGATGTATCTGTGGTCATAACAAAAAATATTATTTTTGTAATATTGAACTTAACTAAAAGAATCACATTTTTTAATTCTGATATGGAGTATTTCGTGATAACCGTGGTGTCGAAAATTTATATCGATATATAACAGGTAATACAGCTGAAATTATCATTACTCTGTGTAATCTTTTGCTGGGATTTTGTGTTAAATGTGTATGTGGGATTATATAGTTAAGCATAACCTTTGGTAAGGATTTATCTTTGGACATAACGAAAAATATTATTCCCGTAATATTTAACTTAACTAAAAAAAATCTTATTTTTATATTCGGATACGGAGGATTGCACGATAACCGTGCTGCCGCAAATTTTATAGACATAGCAGTCTTAGTCCTCTTAGAAGTGTGTTGAAGTATAAGAGTTTTTTTTACTAATAATAACAGCATATGAATTATTATTATTTATTATTTTCGTTGTTACTGTTTGGATATTGATTTTATTTTGACGATATGTTGATTCGATCAGTTATTCTGCTTTAAAATATAAATTTACGCGGACTAAAACCAATCCTACGCGATATTACACGTTAAGAATTATTTTTAATTTCCTTCACTTTCAGTGACACCATATTACTAATGTGATTATTTCAGCCACATGTACTGTAAGTAAATCCAAAGTTTCAAGAATCGATCACTATGTAGCGAATGTATAAATGCGGATGTGACAGAAGCTATAATATACGAACATTATCATTAGCCAAATTAGTGGTTAGGTTTAAATGCAGCCTGGACGATAATGACAATTGAGTAGCTTTGCTAGAGCATAAGGCATAATGGATTCAGTTTTATTGTTATTTACGCGGTGTGGCATATTGTTTTAAGATGCCTAATTAATTTTTAGTTTCATTGGTTCCATGTTGCTTTCGACTATTAACTCAAAGCACGTATCGTGATAAACATTGCAAAATCAAGGTTATGAATTTTATTAAATAGAAGTAACAGTTTATTTTACTGGCCGTGGTTTGAACATCAACCAAAATGTGTACACACGTTCCTTGGGCGATATTACTGACGAATATTTGCACTTTATAGCCACAAAATATATATTCATCGAGTAAAGTACATAGAAATATGGAAAGTTCCGCACAAGTCATAGTGGGAAAAAATGTATTGTTACCTGTTGATATTTATGGTAGCTGTTTTTCAGACATCTTTCTTCAATAGAGAAAAATTGATTTTCATATCCATAATGATATGTAAAGAAGAAGTATTGGCTTATTAATGTTCAGCGATCATGTAGACAGAGACAAATTGTTTAACTATCGACCAGAGATAATATGTCTGCCTCAATAGTAATCTAACGCATTTCGCATGGTAACTTCCCTGTTGCGATGCAAGTTAATGCTTATTAAGTTTAATTGGCGTATTCTGTTTATTTTAAGCACTGCGGTCCCGAAAAATGAGTAACAAAAGTAAAATAAAAAAAAACTGAATCCAAAGTTTTGTCAGATTTTTGCGAAAGGAGTGTGCGTCTGAAGCGTATAATGATTGGAGCCCACAATGTTCCAAATATAAAGGTTTTTGATTGCTTGCTCCTTCCCATGGGCCGTTTTCGCAGATTTTGACTAGCATGATTAGTTCTAAAAATTTGAAAACACCGTCCAAATTGCTGCCATAGTTTTAACGCGGCTCCCGTTCAAATAAAGAGACACACGCAGCTTGCTTACAGACTTGTAATAGTATAGATAACTTACGTACAGCGAACATGAAGAAAGACCGTTAACGAAAGTTATCTATAAGATACCTAAAAAGCAAATTAACCGTAATGCATAAACTTTGGTCAAGCAACATCATTAGTGAAAGTTTTAATTAAATTGAAATTTATCCCAAGCCGGAATGACAATTGGCATTCGTGCTTACTGCAGAGACCGTGAGAAATTTAATATTGTAAAATATTTTTGGTTGCTTTCATTAAGAACATGCTACTCAAAAGCAGATCCACGTTTTTTCACGTTTATCGATATTTTTAAACTATGAAACGCTACGAATCGCAAACTTAATGAATGTATTATTGCAATTAATTTGGTAGCAGTTGTTATTGAATTGTTGACATAACCTTGAATTCCTTCTAATGTTATCTCTGGTCGCTGTTTTGCGAGCGAAGGCTGACACGTGACACCGTTCTCCAGCCAATAGCTATCGAGGTGAGTGAATGAGTGAACTTACGAAATTTTATAATAAATGTGTGAATGAAGACGAGATGTTCCTCACTGTTGAGAGCATGTATGAGGAAAGTGAGCTTTCTTATTTATTCTATTCAATTCGTTATTTTGCGTATCTTAGTATCTCAGTATAAAGTTTCAGTGACGTGTATTTCTTCAGTCGTCTAATGTGTAGACATGGAAGCTGTTGCGTAATTCCTAAGGTATTCCTCAGCCAAAAATATTTTCACCACAGCCCTAAGTTAGCTTGTGTAAATGGTTTCTTGCCTTTCTATGTAAATGGAGAAGTGGTGAATGAGGATAGCTGGCTCTCTTTATCACACAGTATATTTTCCCCGTACAGGATTTGGCGTATCTTTCTGATCTCCTAATTTGTAGAGCCTTGCTGTTCTAGACAGAAGCGTGTATCGAGCGTGGTGGGTGAGCGGTAACGCTCTGGCCTCGCATTCGGGAGGACGCTGGTTCGAATCCCCGACCGGGCATCCAGATTTGGGTTCTCCATGGTTTCCCCAAATCACTTCTTTCAAAAAGTCATGGCTGGATTCCTTCCTGTTCCTTTCCCCTCCCCCCCCTTTCCTTTCCCTCCTCCAATGACCTCGATGTCGACGAGGCGTGAAGCAAAAAAAAAAAAAAAAAAAAAAAAAAAAAAAAAATGAAAGGGCGCGTGTTCTTGCCGTCTTACTTTCTTTGAGCTGAATCTAGTTTCATTTTCTTTTTTGTTTGTTTTGTAACGAGTGCGTTAGTTTTCAGCGCAACCATACGAAATAGCTTGAACAAATTTTTTACTTGGAGAGTTGTGGAGCCTCTTAATGCATGTATACAATCACATAAGCTACTATTCGTAGGCGAGTTCTGAGTTAAACACTCTATACACGTCTTATATCTTTAAATTAACAGAGTTTAATCAGCAATATTATATACAGAGAAATAATTCTGAGCCTGATATTTCACGTCACAACAGAGCAGAAATTTTGGAGAGTATATTTGTGCATGTCTTGGTGGTTTTAGGAGAGGTGGAAGAAGTGTCTCCTTAGGGGTCATCCAGCAAGCTCGGTTCATTTTCGTGGGCTACACACTGCTCCAAGTGTGGTGACTGGCGTTCTGGTGTTTCCCCGCTGTGGGCCCTGCCTGACATGACTCCAAGCAGAGATATTACCGCTGTGTGTGATAGTTGTTGGAGGTAAACGAGATTACGATAGTCACTTTATGAAAAGAGAACTGACTCATCAAGTTCCACTTATTTCTGGATTCATATTTATCACCTAAACTTACAGTGTATCAAAGAAACACATCAACTTCAACTAAATTTTTTTAATTAAGTTAAGAAGCATGCCATTCCGTACAACCAACTGGTTAGTTTAAAAGGCTTTGCATCTAATACGGAATGCTACATCTTCTGTGATGCACATCGCTCGTGACTACAGTATTGCTTATCTTTATGTTTGCTAAATACTGCGAGGCAACTTGTTCGTGAGTGTGCAAGGAGCCGGAACTGATTTTTTTTTTTTTAACATTTCATTCCTCCCCCTGGGAGGCGGGCTGTTGAAGAGTCGCGTGGACCTTTTTCAACCTACTTAAATCTAAAAGGGAGGGAGGCGGGATGGAAAGTCGGCCGTGGCCTTGTTGGGAACCACGGCATTCACCTTGAGTGACTGAGGAAAACCACGGAAAACCTCAGTCAGGATGGCCGAACCGGGTTTGACCCCGGTCCTCCCGAATGATGTGTAAGACGGCGAATTCGTCGTCTTCATATCTCCTCCTACCAGAGGCCTTTTCTTTTATAGTTTGATGACAATGACCGAGTTACCGATCCATGGAAACGCATCTATTGTAACGATGGCGGAGTAACCAATCCATTCAAACGTAGCATGTTTCATTGTCAACCCAGGTACAATTTCTCAGCCGTTTTAGAAGACGCTGTTGTTCATCTGGATGATATCTGCTTGTCCTCCTAACATGGTCCAGCTGCTTTGTATACAAGAACACAAATGCGACACCGTAACAGTATATAAAAGATACGTAGTAGCAGTTTTGTACGTACCGGAAAGGTGAATCTTATAAAGTTTTAGTAGTGCTCAACGTGTATTTTTGCTAATTATCACGAAAAATGTCCAGAATCTTTAGGTCGGCGTGTCCTATTGATAAATATGGTTCCTTTAGACTGACATAACAGATTGACAACAAAAGGAATTCGTACAATTTACATATGCATGTTTTTATGTATATTTCTTTGAATGTATAGCACTAAACAATACAAATACAAAAAATGAGAAAAGAATGTGATTAAGAAAGCAGAGTGTAAGGTTCTCTTTACTTAATTTTTTAGAAGTTATGAAAAATGTACTTTATCCTCTTAAATATAATACTTTTCCTCATGTTTCCAGTGTCAGAGTGTCAGGTAGTTCAAATAGGATCTTTATTTATCTCTCTATGCCCGTCGCTGGTTTTCTTTCGATACCACCG
>JARYHS010002476.1:0-38058 GCA_031002005.1 Vandiemenella viatica
TCGGTGCACTGTTGCTGCCAGATAGAGATAGATTTCCTATGGCATCAAATATATGGCCATTTTTAAGGCTGGTGGGAATTTTAAATCAAATAATCGACATTTTTATATTAATTTCAAGTATAAGACACACCTGAATCTTGGAGGCAATTTTTTTGAAGAAAAAAGTGTCTTTTATAGTCCATAAAATACGGTAAGCCACATATGACAAGCAGAAGTGGTCAGCTGCTGTTCAGCTGTACATTAGGTGCAAGAGAGTTACGAGTTCAGTTGGGGTCAAGTTAAGTTGAAGGGAAGGGGCAGTTGAGTTCATGTCCAAATAGTCAGTCATCAGCAGGCTCTTTGACACATATGTGGCCCATCCTAATTTTTTAAAAAAAAAGAATTAATAAAAACTAGAGAATTGGTGGCACTGGAAGTGGACAGATGTTTGGGTGAAAGTCCTGTTAAAAATATATCTTAATAGTGAGCTTCACCAGACAGTGGCAAGGCGTTATTTTTCAGTCATAGGAAAAGCTCTTGACTCCTGGCAGAAAGGAAACTGTATTCATATGGTCAGTGGCGTTCAGGTGTGAAAGCATCATAAAAAGAGAAAATAAGAGTGGAATTCAGTCATCTCATGTATCGACACCCTCACTCTGTGATAATCGGGAAAAAGCATTGCAAAATTACTACAATATTCCTATAAAATACAGAAAATTTATAAGGACTGATCTAAGACACTTTTATGATGATTACCTTCCAATTTGAGAAGATGAATTCCGTCCATAAATTTCCAGTAGGATCCTCTGTCAATGGGTAAGGACACTGGAAAACAGGAAAAAATGATATAATCAGTAGTTCAAGATAGTATAATTACATAATGCACATAAATTAAAATCATCCACTTTAAATGGACCAAAAGGAGCTTGTTTTAAAATTGAAATAGGGACAGAGAAAAGAATTACAGCTTAGAACTGATAGCTACAGAAACATGGAGATACAAACAACAATAAAATTCATAGATGTAAGGATTTTCATCAGCAGAAAAATGTGATGTACACTGAAGTCTATCATAGAGCACATCATGTTGATCTGCTGACAAAGTGTTTTCTTTTTATTAATATTATTAGGGTGTTTTGGCTAACTGACAAGTCTGGGACAGGATTGTGTGCAAGAAACAGGACTGAAATACAGACATAGCCCAGAGCATAGTTGATGAGCAGTAAAGCTTTGGCCTTGCATCAAGAAGGGTGTGGGTTTGAATCCCAATCTGTTCATCCAGATTAGGGTTTTCCAAGGCTTCTCCAATCACTCAAGGTGAATATTGGGATGGTTCCTCAAAACGGCCATGCCCAAATTCCTTCCCGTTCCTTACCCCCAGCCTCTCCCCATCTCTAATGACCTGGACGAGGTGTAAAGCTGTAAAAAAAGGCATGGCCCTTATGAAGGAACTATCCTGGTATTTGCTTGGTGTGATTTTGGGGAACAATGATAAAAAGAAATTTTGATGGTCTGAGCGATAAACCTGTTTCCGCCTGTACTCCAGACCTGAAAATTAAGTGCTCATTCATGAGGCTTGGTAAAAGAATTTACATTATTCTGTGTATCTCATTGTTCTTGTGCCATCCTGCTGTTATAAATGGTAGACAACATTTTTTTTTTTTTTTAATCTGCTTAACGTCTCTCTAACAGCGAGGTCTTTAGAGACGGGAAAGGATGGGGGGGGGGGGGGGGCAAGGAATTGGAAGGAATTCGGCCATGGCCATTTGAAGGAAGCATCATGGCATTTGCCTGGAGTGATTTGGGAAACCATGGAAAACCCAAATCTGGATGCCCGGACGGGGATTTGAACCGCTGTCCTCCAGAATGCGAGGCCAGAACGCTAGCCATTACACCACCACGCTCGGTGGTAGACAACAGTTTCTTCCTCTATCCTTATTTAACTTTAAAAATAGCATACAGTAGAGCGTTGATAATTTAGTTTATTGATGCTCTACTGTATTTACATTTACTTCACACAACTTATACAGTATAAGAACATTATATTCATTCTTTTGGCCTTTGTATTCAATAACAAAGATAGCAATGAAGTCAGAAGTTTAAAAACAGATATATAACCAACAGACAAAATTAAGGATACAATACAGTCACCATCATTCATTCAGGAAGGACTCAGATATTCAGGGATATATATCTTTCTGCTCCTAACACATATTAAATGACTAGCAGATGATTAGATTAAAATCAAGAAAAAATAAAATCTAACTGACAACTCCTACTCTGTAAAAGAATTATTTTCAAAGGTATCTACAAGATAATTGCTAGAATCATGTACAAATACAATTGTTATAGTTAATTTACCTATTATTTTGTGACTGTGCATCTTCTGGTAAATACATCTGTTTTGTTAGGTAGCTATTTTGTTGTAAATTGACAATTTTACACATTCCACAAAGTCACTCTCTAATACCAGAATCTATGTAAATGACTGTATTGTATTGTTTTACAAGTGATTTTTTTTAAACTTGTAGTAGTATTTTTTTATCACATAATACCCAGGATTTACTTCTGAGGTATATAAAGCTATGATGAAGGATTTTTGCCATAAAGAAAACCTCTTCAACTGAAAGAATACTTCCCCTCCCCACTTCAGCCCAAACAATTTAGCTGTTTACATAAAACTACAAAGATACACCCATATGGACTCTTTAAAAGTGGCATCACAAGAAAAAAAAAGGTTCTTAGGTTTCTAGCCAAAAGCATGCATCATGCTCATTGTATAGCACCAACTTCATTTGCAAGTACAGCTGATTACAGCTGACAGCAAGACAGAATGGAAAATAATGACGAATTTGTTATAGCGTGTTCACTTGAGAGAGGTGGCTCAAGTTCACTCTGCTCTATCCCCACTCCACTGCCCTTACTCCTACATGCCGAGGAGGAAGTGCTGGTGCGCTAACATCCACACAATGTATGTAGTACAATATTTTGCATCTAATGTGATATGTTCTTTAGTAAAATCGAGCATTTTAATTATGTGTCATAAGCAAAATGAATGAATCATTATATGTCATAGAAATTGTGTATTACTAGCTTAAATTTCCAGTCTTGATAAAGATAAAAATTATTAACATGAAATCAACATATTAATAAAATTTACTGCTACCAGTGATCTTTTTTACTTTTATAAATTGTGTGAGACATTTTGAGAAATAAAACCAATTTTAGTAGCATTTCCCAGTGGAAGTTAACCCCAAAACATGCCACATAAATTTTGAAGTGACAGTGAGTGAAAGCGGTAGTTTTTATTAATAGAAATCGATGATACAAACAATCACAGGCTTTCAGACAATTTGGCTTTCGCTACATACACGCTGCACTGTTTGTAACGATATGCCACATGCCTTTGCTGTTCCATAAAACCTACATTAACTTTCTCTTCACAGTTTTCTAGTGTCTTAAAGAAACTATACAAATTTAAAATAATCATTTTTTTTATTATCACCTAAATAACAATTATCTGATGCCATTTCACTCACAGAGTTTTATAATGATATATTTGTATAAACATGGGAATACTGCAACAATGCCCCTTGCCTGCCCCTATGCAACATCAGTTTGAAGGGGAAGGTAACGGGAGAGGGTGGGGCGAGGGGAATGTGACCTTGACCTACCAGTTCAGAGTGAACAAGGTATAGATGAGGGGTAAGGCAGTATATTCTGTAACATGTCTAAAGAAAGAGGAAAATTGCCAAGTAGAGGATGCAGTATGTTGATGGTAAATAGGATGATGTTAGCCTTGCAATGTGGTCTCACAGGAAGAAACCTTGGGATGGTTTTAGCACAGTTTGAGTGTAGGCATGTGTTGCCAAGAAGATTTTGGATAGAAGCAGGATTGTGCAGCATATATGGGCTGAACTCCATATAAACTCAACATTTGCTTTTCTATTCCATTAAGAGAACATTACGGAGCTAGAGGAGTTTGCAATAATGCACTAAGTAATGACATCACAAGAAATGATGTGTTTTACCCATGTGCAGTCACAAATCTAATAAGTGGGAGGCCCATGCAGAGTAGCAGTTTTCTAAGAGAGGGACACACCAGCCACACAAATTCAATGAAGTATGAAAAGAAACACTCATAAATCAGTATTTTCACCTCAATTTTAAGCCCGCCCCTCAATACCAAACCACGATACCCAAAATCACAAAATACTACTTAAATAACATGGAATAAAGGCATAGTTAGTTTCTAATGGGTCAAAAAAATCGGTTAAAATTAAAAATACAGAAAATAAATAAATAAATAGGTATCTCCAATTGATTCCATCCATTCAATTCCAAAATGCGGTATATGAAATTACAGAATATCACTTGGATAACCCAGAATTGGAGAATATTAATGTTTGCAATGGCTCAAAAAAAATATTGTATGCAATTTTTTTTTTTTTTTTTTTTAAAAAAAAAGAAGTAAAATAAATACATCAGTATCATTGTCTTTAGCTGAACACACCCTTTCAATTTCAAAAATTTGTACACAAAATTAAAATCAAGTTAGTTAAATAGAGATGCCACTGATAATGCAAAAAAGCACAGGGTTACTGGGGACTGTGAGACCACAAGGAACTGGCATCATATCTAGGCAGTAATCAAAAACAAGAAACTGCTGGAAATACTTTCTGAAGTACATTTAATGGTGTTATACTGGTCCAGAGTGCATTACAATCTAATTTGAAAATAATGGTTCAGGCTGTATTACAATGGAATTACTGCTTGGAAATAATTTGCCTTACGAATAACTACAACAGTATTATGACATCATTAGTGAATGTTGTTGTAGCAGAATCGCAATCTCCAGTAGAAACGAAAAAAAACTATTCCCTTAAAATTCAAGTAAAATAAATCAGATGTTATTGTTATCTCCACTGAATGAATCTGATAATACAAAAAAAGCTTTAACTAAAATAATAAACACCTCCAATTCACTCCACACCCCCATTCCAAATATTGGTACTGATAATAAAAAGCATATTTAGGCAACCAGCAAGAAAATAACAGTAATTTTTCACATGGCTAAAATGAAATTCAAAATACAAGAAAACAAAAATATCGGTATCTCTGAATCTAATTAACCATAAATCTTAATCAAATCAGGTCTACACGAGTATGCAGTAACAATTCCTTTGGTAATGACTAAGGTCTGGATCTATATGCACTAAAAACACCTAAAATATACACAAGATATACCTAAAATATGCACTAACAATTACAGAATATGCACTTATCAAAATAATTTATTTTATTCCAACTCACCAATATACATGTTTCCATCCTTACAAAATGATGAATCACAATGTTTCAGGGTCAAAGATTTCCTATTGTCAGACAGAATTAGTTTATAAGCCAAAAATGATCGTTCCACGTCAACAGACGTGATTGGGCAATACTTGTACAGTGGTACTGACTGCTTGGAACATTAATCTGGCAAATATTGTGTGATTCCACTTAAAAAGATTCAATCAATTAACAAATATTTAAGTCCTAGGTTTGAGTACAACACACTACTGAATTTACTTTTAACTTCAATTCTTAAAGAAGAAATTGTGTTGTGAAGCAACTGAATAAACCAATGAAGGGGTGCAGCACGAGGTTGTAGATCGTCAATAGCCTTCAAAAATAATTAATAGTATACTGGATGAAAGTGATATCCCGATATACAGTATCACAATCAAATGCATACTTTGCTTCATGAACACATGCAGTACGATCATCATCATCAATACTAGTGCCTACATCTTCCACTTGATGGAAGTTATCCTGGTTGAACAGCACTGCAGACAATCTAGTGAGCACGTGTGTTCTGGTGGAAGAGGAACCTCAGGAAGACGATCCTTATAAAACTGTACACAAGCTGGTGCTTTTAGAAAAACCTTTTTCCCACTTGAAATTACATTGTTAATAGAAGGAAAAAAGAGAACGTATCTCTTCTGCAATGTGATGTAATCCGTGTGCCAAAGATGTAACATGGATAAGATTGGGGAAAACTACTAAATGCGACTTACCAGCTTTTAAAATTAAAATACTGTGATTGAGAGACACACCTTGTAACAATCACTCTCAGAATCAGTAGGGGGGGTAATATCAAGATGGGGATACCGTCCCGGCCTCGCGTAGTAAACACATAGATCACGTAGTGTATATGACATCATTGTGACGTATTCAGTCTGCACGTTCCAACACAGAAACAGCTATAGATATGATCTGAAAATTGGATATCTGCAATATCTTGCGTTATGGTTACGTTTCACTTTGGTCCAGGCTGCATTATAACCGAAAAACATATTTATAAAATATGATTTCGTCAGTCATCATTTGAGTTTATGTTGTAATGCAGTCTGGACCATACGTCACACGTCACAATGACGTCGTATACACCACGTGATCTGTGTGTTTACTATGCGAGGCCGCAGCGGTATCCCCATCTTGATATTACCCGACTGGGGAAAACTACTGAATGCGACTTACCAGCTTTTAAATTAAAATATGGTGATTGAGAGACACACCTTGTAACAATCACTCTCAGAATCAGTAGGACATGGAAGTCGCAGGGAACCATTTACAAATCTTATATCTGTAGTGTGGTTAGTTTTCTCTAACATTTTGCACGCAATTAAATGAGGTTTTCTGGGCTATTCTCGACATAATTTGCCCACTGTGTTGTTCGCTACAGATACGCCACAAAAATCAATTGTTTCATCCGTCAATATCAAGACACAGTTTCTTCCTATGTCAGACAGGACAGAAGCATATAGAGAAAGTATATAATTTTTCCTAAGGGTGCATTCATCCCGTATCCTTTGCCTGGCAAAATAATTTTGAAGAAATGCCCATAGATATGGATTATTCAAGTTACACAGCCAGATGTTGCTACAAAAGCCTTGCTAAGGTCAGCAGAAAATGAACTGATTTCAGACAGTGATTCATCTGAGTTAAAATTAGCTGTTGTGTGTTACTACTCTTTTCTTTTAATCTGAGATGTACAGCTTTTTTAGAATGTTGTTCAAGTTGAATTTTTTTCTCGCATTTCACTTTCTTCTAACAAATTTGACAGTAGGCAACAATGCCGTCACTAATAGCCACTATTGCCTGAAATCCACTGCTTAATTAAAAATTATCTTGTGCACGTTTTGTCAGGGATTTTTTTCATTCATTTTTACATTTGAACAAAACTATCCATAACAGATAAACATCCCTGTTGACACAAACTACAACAGAGGCTACTGTTTTGGGAAATGAATGTACACTTGCCTTAAAAACTAGAGAACCTTGAGGTCTGGAAGCCATGAATATATTCTCAGGCAAACTGGCTCATGTTGTATTAAGGGAATGTTTGGGTAAAGTCCTATAAGAGAATCGCTGGTCTTCCTGGTATTTGTCACACGAACAAATCCCCCATAAACCTGTCACTGTGCGAGGCTGGGTCAGGTAGAAGGTTCTCTACCTGTGAATGCGAGTATAAGAATAACACTGTTTACTCAAAGAATTTGACAAACTTATTGTGGTGCCCTGGGATGTCTTACATACAGATAAACTAGACTTTCCAGTTTCCTCAGAAATACCAGATATTCAGGCATGAGATGAAATAAATGGTGAAATATGCACGCATCCTTAGAATATGCACTAACCCTCAAAATATGCATCTGCATATGCATTTTTAAAAAAAATCGGGGCCCTAGTAATGACGTCCCAATAATGTGGTTGTCAAAAACGAGTCGTTTTACTTCCTAGCAGTAACCTGGTTGAAATACACCATGGACCAGTTAGAATTACTTCAGAAAGTCATGCTGGTCCATGATGAATTATAACTTAAATTACTGAAGACCGCACACCACAGTGTTACTCATTACCTCATGCTAGGTAAAGAACTTCTGCAAGCATCATATACTCCTACAGATTGAACGTTGGTCATATATCTGAAAAACTTAAATTCCTCTGATGGAATCATCACTGACTGATTGTTGGAGCCAAGTTAATGGCACTGTAAAACGTAGATCACACTACTCAATCTCTGAAAAATGCCCATACAAAACTGAAATAAATTACACTTCAAAAGTCATTTATTTAAAATTCTCTTCATCAAGTGTGCCAATCAAAATAGATCTTATAACCACATGATGTTCAGCATACCACTTAAAAAAAGTGGCACAGTTAGTGCAGTTATGAATGATGTTGGGGTACTATTGACCTAGGGCCTGTGTGATACAGACAGATTTACTTTCTTCCACAGCAGTTGTTTTGGGACAACATAATTTAGTAATTCTAAACAATAACATATGTAGTATTCAAACAAACATTACAATCATGCAGTCATTTGTATCGAATAAATTGCAGTAAGAATATTATTGGTCCAGGGGTCATATCAACATATTCTCTATTTAATTAAATACTGTCCCTTCTCATGTCGTATTACTTAATTTGAAGATCAGTTCTTACACAAGGAGCATGTCTTACATCAACATGTACGCTTAAGAAAATAGTGTTGTTGGTATTGTGAATGCCAAACAATCAGCAGCAGAATAGTATGATGGGACAGCAAGCTTATTAACAGTTGTTATCTCTGGTAATTCCAGCATCCTGCAGTTAACAAATTAGAAAATGAGCTAACCCCACATTGGTAAAAAAAAAAAAAAGTCTCTTGATTTTGCAAGACAGAATAAAAATAATTCCTAATATTTTCGAGTTATGTGGGCCTTTTTACTACTATTTTGCTTTTACAGCTATGGGATTGTGCACAAACTACGTGGCTCGGTGTGGGGGGGGGGGGGGAGGGGTTGGCTGAAAGGCTACGTGGGGGGAGAGGGGGTTTCGAGGCAGGCCACGTAGCTTTTCATTCATATTATTTGTCATAGTTAAAATGAGATTCAGGACACACAACAGCATGTAAATATTTATTTCTGCAATTTAATTATCCACGTATGTAATTTACGATCATCTGACAAGAGAAAACAGTACAAAATGTCTTCTGGAGTCAATTGGGAAAAAGGCTACGTGGGAAAGGGGGGGGGGGTAGAGGCAAACGCCACGTCGGGGGGAGGGGGGGTAGAGGCAAACGCAACGTCGGGGGGAGGGGGGTTCACAGGAGGCCAAAATGGAACTACGTGGTTTATGCACACTCCCTATGTTTTAAATCATAACTGACCAAAATGATATTTTGTCAGTATTAAATGCCACCTACATAAACAAGTTACTGCTGAATGTTGAAAGAACCAGATCTACTACATTTATAGCATTCTTAAATTTATTTACTGATAATTGTACAAACGAAATTTGATAAAATAAATTAAATAAACATGAAAATATGTAGCAAACTTCATCTCTATTATAAAATAACAGGTTTGGCTTAACTTACCATCATGTCTGGGCACGCTAGTAACAACTTTTTCAGGTTAATCCAGTAGAAAAGAAGTTTGTTTCGTTTGCCATGCTTCAGACAGTTGGGGCATATACCGTAATCACCAAGATCATACTTAAAAAAAAAATCGATAATACAAATTTTCTCAAGCATATCTAAAAAGGATTCATCAAAATACTACATAAATTTATATTCCCGTACCAACCGTTTGACGGGAATATTAAAATCATTATGTGTCAGGAAAGTTACCGATAAATAAACCACTTACAGGCGCTATTTCAAGTAATAATACAATTAATAAATAACAAATCAAATGAAAACAACAGAAATAACAAAATATTTAGACAAAACTTGTGATCCGATTAACACTAAACAAATGACTTGAAAGAAATCATACCGGCATTTTCTATAACCTTCTAGAAACAATTCGTCTACTTCTAAACATTAATTGCCACATGAAATCAAGTCTGCAAAAAGGGCCAAAACAAACTACAGTATTTTACTTAACAACCAAAAATACAAACAACCGCTAAAATCAAAGGTACAATTGTTAGTTCACTTCTCTGGCGAAACTGTCGACTCAACAGTTGATCGATGCAAAGAAGTCAAAAGTCATAGATACTAATAACCTTGAAACAGCATGAAGCATGGAGGAATGAATATATGGAGACGACGCAAGGGACCTTCGCCACACGTCCTCCATCAGATAAGTGGACTACCACGACTTCCCAAAGATACGAAAAGTTGGCATCCCAGTTCTACAATGCAAGCCAAAAGTCTACCAACCCTCTGATAACAGCTCTGGGAGCTGAACCGATTTACAACTCTCTCAGATGGCCAAGAAAACTCCTGGACCACCAGTAAAGAAATGATCAAACCCAAACTATGACATAAAATACCGGATATTGACAAACCCCGACAGGACACACACTCTCAGGACAACCACAAAGTAATATGGAAGGCGATGCGCACAAGCGCAAAAACTTCCCCACTATCTGGGACCTAGGTTATCCCAGTTATGATGTCAAGGAAGACCTTCGCCACATACTGGAGTGAAACCGGGTGGAGAGAAGTGGGGAGGGGAGGCCGCCATATTGCTTGACCAGAGAAACACGGGAAATAGGCACAAAAACCTCAAGGGAATCATAAGACAACCGTGGCACCGCAATTTGATGATAGATTATTATGTAACTCGACGAGACATATCAAAAATGAAGAATACAATTTTTGATATCGTGCTTAGTTCTCGAGATATACTGTCTCAAATGAGTGGAGTTTCTGGTTGAAATTCAGAAGAAACGTGTCCCCAAAGTCAAATTTGGTGATAGATTCTTCTATAACACGACGATACAAATCGAAAATAAAGAATAACATTTTTCGATATCTCGCTTAGTTCTCGAGATATTGTACCTTAAAATTGACGTGGTTAGGTTTAAATGCGGCCTGGACCAAAAAAAACTATCGCCATATCCATATTTGATGATGAATTCGGACGTAACTTAATGAGCAGGCAATTCTTTTTAACTTGAATAACAAACTGTTTATTTCTACAGTCCTTAAATTTTAGTTGATGTTCAAATACGTTATATTTTCACATTCTATTTCAGTAATTGACAAGAAAGATTTCAAAATCTAGAAATATACTTGTAGACATATTTACAAACAGAAACAAGTCATATCTGAAATTTTAAAAATAGCACAAGTCAATGTTTAGAACTTTAAAAAAAATAATACTTCATAAAACTTCATAGTTTCTGAGCTTACTTAGAAGATATTGTACTGTTAGTGGCCCTTATAATTTTGCTAGAAAAATCAGTACAGTCAAAAATCAGAAGCTAATAGCTAATAATAAAAAAATTGTTTGTTCTCTTCTGGTAGACACCGTATTCCAACCTGCCAACATTTCCATTAATATTGCCGCTACAAAACCAAACTATGTAGAGACATCTAAACACAAGAAATGCATCGCGAACTACATTTCCGACAACAAAGTTTATTTCATCACGTTTAGAATTTAGCACAGCACAAATTATCACAATTAATTTCATCGTGCACTTTCAGTGTAGACTTAAAACGTGAGTAATGCATGCAGAATACCATATTCACTGTGTAGCGATGTAAACATGACCCGCTTAAATTAAATTTCCAACGTTTGTATACAATAAGGCTAGCTTTTCAGGTGCAAAATAGTAACATATGCTAATTGTCTACACTACACCAACAAAAATTTGAGAATGATATTATCCTATTGAGAGCAATGAATAAATTTATAGCGAATGGCACTAATGTTGCGGTTGCCTGTCAGATACTTCAAGAATGATAATTACTACGTGACTTCAGCAACCGTCACGTAAGGAAGTGCCTTCTTTGTTTAGTTTAATTTGAAGTGTGTAGATAGCTTTTGTTTAACCTTTGCCTATTTAACAGCGCCAGTAGTCAGTTGGTCTTCAGCAACCGAACGCCAGGAAGTGCCTTCTTTGTTTAGTTTAATTTAAAGTGTGTAGATAGCTTTTGTTTAATCTTTGCTTATTTAACAGCGCCAGTAGACAGTTGGTCTCCATCAACCGTCACGCCAGGAAGTGCTCTCTGTGTTTAGTTTAATTTAAAGTGTGTAGACAGCTTTTGTTTAATCTTTGCTTATTTAACAGCGCCAGTAGTCAGTTGGTCTTCAGCAACCGTCACGCCAGGAAGTGCCTTCTTTGTTTAGTTTAATTTAACGTGTGTAGATAGCTTTTGTTTAATCTTTGCTTATTTAACAGCGCCAGTAGTCAGTTGGTCATCTGTAACCGTTACACGAGAAAGTCCCTCTTTGTTAATTTAGGTTTTTTTTCCAGTCGTCTCTATCGGTTGTTTGTAAGTAGTGAACAGTTTATTTGGATCACTTGGTTAGTTCATCTTTCATCTTCTCCATAGCTTTTGTTTAGAAATAATAAGTGTAGGGACTGTGATTGCTGTGTGCAGGCGCGGGCTGAGGTGGCTGATCTTTGCACTCAGCATGCAGCTTTGCTAACGAAAGTTACAAGGCTGGAAGCTGCCGTAGGTGACTGCACCAGATGTGCTATGGGAGACTCCGCTGAAGCTAGTGCTATCGCAGGTTCTCCTGTTCCCAGCATCGTACCTGTAGTCCAGGCTGAGACCTTGGAGCCTGTGCGGCAGTCACCTGACGGTGTCTGGCGTGTGGTTTCTGGGCGTCGACGCCGCATGCGGGGGCAGTTGTGCAAGTCTGAATCCCAGGAGGACATACCTGTACCACTGTCCAACCGGTTTGATGTGTTGTCTGGGTCTGGTTCAGATCCACAATCGTCAAACAGCGATTTGCCAGCCCCCCTGCCCGCAAGGCCTGAGCGACCACAGAAGGGGATTTTGGTGATAGGTAGCTCCAACGTTAGGCGTTTTATTGAACCCCTTAGGGTCTTGGCGAATAGGTCTGGGATGAAGTCCTGTGTCCATTCATTGTGTATTCCGGGAGGTCTGATCCAAGATGTGGATCAGGCCATCCCGGATGCCATTGATCGGACGAGGTGTAGCCAGCTGCGGATTGTAGCTCATGTCGGCACCAACGATGCTTGCCGCCTAGGGTCAGAGACTATCCTCTCTTCCTTAGTAGTACAGAAGCAGATATTGTATTAGGTACTGAAAGCTGGTTAAAACCGGATATAAGTTCAGCAGAAATATTTAACGATAGAATGAATGTTTTCCGTAAGGATAGGTTGAACTCCAATGGAGGCGGTGTATTTATAACTGCTAGTAAACACCTGTCGTGTAGAGAAATAAATATCGATACGGTCTGCGAAATCCTATGGATTAGACTAAAAGTAGCTAGGACAAAACTTGTATTAGGGTCTTTCTATCGTCCACCAGATGCAGATGTATCTATTGCTGAGGCCTTAAGAACTAATGTAAGTAATATAGCTCGTCAATTTCCAGATCATGCAATAATTCTAGGAGGTGACTTCAACTTTCCGTATATCGACTGGAATAATTACGTCCACGTTACTGGTGGCCGCGATAAAACATCCTGTGAAATTATTCTTGACCTTTTCTCAGATCTTAATCTGGAGCAGCTCGTCACTAAACCAACGCGGTGCCACAACGATAACGAAAACATGTTAGATATTCTCGCTACGAATAGGCCTGAGTTATTCACGAACATTTCTACCACCATGGGAATAAGTGATCATAAAGCTGTAATTGCTACAGTAAAATTAATAGCCGCGCGCAAAAAGAAAAAAGAAAGGGTAGTTTACAGGTTTGAAAAGGCCCCAAAGGAGAGTTTAAGAACGTTTTTGAGGGATAATTACATTACCTTTATAGAAGGAAGAGGCTCGGTTGAATAGATGTGGCTTCGGTTCATGGATATAATCAGGGAACGTATGGACTTACATATACCGAAAAGGACAATCAGGGATGGGAACGATCCCCCGTGGTATACACGTGAAATTCAACGGTTACTTAAAAAACAAAGGAAGATACATGCACGATCGAGGACGACGATGTATAGGAGTGATTTAGAAAAGTTAGCTGAGACAAGAGAACATGTTAAAAATGCGATGCGCGAGGCTTTTAACGACTTTAGATGCAACTCACTTTCTAAGAGTCTTAACGAAAACCCAAAGAAATTTTGGTCGTATGTAAAAAAAAGTTAGTGGTAGTGACAACAATATGTCAGTTCTACTACAAGACGGCCGGGAAGTTGATGACAGCCGCGAAAAGGCTACCGTATTTAACACCGAATTTAAAAATTCTTTCACTGACGAAAACATGGAAAACATTCCCGCTTATGCACGGCGTGTAGAATCTGAGATGGATCCAGTTCAAATTGATAGTGTAGGTATCATAAAGCAATTAAAGCTCCTGAAGTGGGGGAAGGCGCCGGGTCCTGATGGTATTCCAGTAAGATTATTTTCGGAATACGCGGAAGAAATAGAACCATTCCTATCAGATATATTTCGTAAATCTTTAGAAGAAAGAAATGTACCTTCTGACTGGAAAATAGCGCAGGTGATTCCCGTTTTCAAGAAAGGTGATCGGAGAGATCCTAGGAATTATCGACCCATATCTCTAACATCTGTCTGCAGTAGAATTCTGGAGCATGTCATATGCTCTAACGTTATGAAGTTTCTGGATGAAAACGAGTTACTTACAGCAAACCAACACGGATTTCGTAAGAACCGTTGGTGTGAAACGCAACTGGCTCTATTTTCGCATTACGTAATGAAGGTTATCGATGCAGGATCACAAGTTCATGCTATTTTCTTGGATTTCCAGAAGGCTTTTGACTCTGTACCACATAACCGCCTTTTGGCGAAGATTCGAGCGTACGGTATATCTGATCAGATCTGCGAATGGATACGCGATTTTCTAACTGGTCGGTCGCAGTATGTCGTTGTTGTCGGGGAAGCCTCTTCAAAGCTAGATGTTACTTCGGGGCGTTCCTCAAGGAAGTGTAATAGGACCACTTCTTTTTTTAATGTTTATAAAAAATCTGGGTGACTATGTTAATTGCAGGATGCGATTTTTTGCTGATAATGCACTTATTTATAGGGAATTGGGGTGCTCTGAAGATTGCTTAGAAATACAGCACGATCTGGATGTTATTTCGGAATGGTGCCGTAAATGGCAGCTTACACTTAACTGTAAAAAAGTGCAAGGCAATGCAAATAAGTAATAAAAAGACCCCGTTTGCTCACGAGTACAAAGCTAACAATTCAGTTGTTGACACGGTCGATTCCCTGAAGTATCTAGGCGTAACAGTACAAAGCAACATGAAATGGGACTTGCACATAAATTCCGTCGTAGGCAAAGCTAATTCTAAACTACGTTTTATAGGTCGTATTTTGAGAAGCTGCAATGCTCATACAAAGGAAATAGCGTACAAAACACTAGTGCGTCCGCATTTGGAATACTGTTGTGTAATTTGGGATCCGTATCGCAAGGGATTGATTGACACATTAGAGAAAGTTCAGAGGAGAGCCGCTCGATTCGTGACCGCTAGTTACAGTCCTTATGTAAGTGTCACAGAGCTGATACGTGGGTTAGGCTGGGATTGTTTGGCGGACAGACGACGTCGTTTTCGTTTAAATTTGTTGGAGAATATGCGAAAGTCTCTAATTTACGAGTGCAACGAAATACTTCTTCCGCCAACCTATTTAGGTCGCAATGACTGAAGGGATAAAATTCGAGAGATAAGATGCCGTACTGATACATTTATGTATTCTTTCTTTCCTCGTTCTATTCGGGATTGGAATACTCTAAAATAGGATTGGTGCTTAGCACCTTCTGCCACCCACAGTAATTGTAAATTGCAGAGTATAGATGTAGATGTAGACTTACTTATGAAACGCTATTCCAGGTTTTTTCCTATCTCGTCTGTTTGTGCAACCATATGCATCACAACTTGGCATTATAGAACACTTCATTAGAAAATGAAATATTCTCAGCAGCTGACACAGTGCAAACAGCCCAATGTTTTGGTACTCCTACGATATCCGCCGCGCAAGCGCAGTTTTTTCACGAGGTTTCACGGATTTAGCGTTATCTCGTCTCCATTCATTCATTCATTCATTTTATTTGGTCCCATACATCATTTACATACAACTTGTATAATGAATTAGGACAAGTCAAGGTACAGTATATTCAATATTATTCTTATCTTAATTAACAATTTTATGCCTTAAGTTAACTATAAATCGTTTAATACATATTTTTTTTTTACATGTTATTGACAAATATGTGCTGTAATATCCTATATAAGTACAAACAACTACTACAAACAATTTTTTATTCTGCCTTTCCTTCCCTCATTCATCAGTTAAATACTATTTGATTGAGTAGAAGGCTTTATCACATAAATACTCTTTAAGCTTATGTTTGAACTGTTCTCCCTTGTTACTAATTAATCTTATATCTGTCGGAAGCTTATTGAACAGTTGGGCTCCCGAATAGGAAGGACATTTATCAAATTTTTTTGTTTGTGTGCGTGTAAATTGAAATTAATTTTATTACGTGTTTCATATTCGTGCACTTGCTCATTCTTTTTAACAACCTTCTTTGTGAGTGAGAGCAGTATAGTCTTATATATGTATATACAGGGAAATGTTAGAATCTTCAAATCTACAAAATATTTTTACATGAAACCATTCTTTTTCTTTTAGTATTGTTCTAATCATATGTTTTTGTATTTTTAGTATTCTCATTACGTTATTTTCAGTGGACCTTCCCCACGCTGATATACCATATCTCAGTTGGCTTTCAAAAAGGGAGTAATAGATAGTCATCAGAATATCCCTGCTACAGAATTCTCGGAGGTAGCTGACCATAAATACAATAGGGGTTAGTTTCTTACAGCATTGATCCACCTATTTTTGCCAATTCATGAATTTGTCAATTTGAATCCCTAGCAAGTTAGCTGATTCTGTCTCCTTTATTTGCTCACTGCTTATGTTTAAATTTACAGAGTACCTTGTTCTTTTCGACTGAAATGATATCATTTGGGTTTTGTTTAAGTTGGTTACAAGATAATTATCTTCTAACCATTTTGCTAGTCTCTGGAAGTAAATATTAAGGATTGTTTCTAGATTACATAGTTTGATGTTTGACATCTTCACAGTTGCATCATCTACATAAAGAACCATTGAATCATTCTCCCCTATTGGTCTTGGGTTATCATTTATGTATAGGATGAACAACAGAGGCCCCAGCACCGAGCCCTGTGGTACTCCTGCTTTTATAGTGAGTGTGTTTGATGTTACATTTTTGAAGTCTGTGTTGCTTTTTATGATCGTAAATTGTTTTCTATTTGACAGATATGATTCTATCCATTTATAGGCCTTACCCCTTATTCCCCATTTTTCTAGTTTGTTAAGTAACCTCTGATGATTGACTGTGTCAAAGGCTTTTGATAAATCTATAAGTACTGCTGTTGTATACTCTCCGTCATCCAGGGATTTCTTTACCGAATCTACAAACATTGTGACTGCTGTTTCTGTAGACCTGTATTTCCTATAACCATGTTGAGAATCAGTAATTATGTTGTGCTTGTTTAGGAAGTCAATAAGCCTCTGTTCCATTGCTTTCTCAAAAATTTTGATATACTAGATATTAGTGACAACGGTCTATAATTGTTTACATCTGACGTTTCCCCTTTCTTGAAAACAGGTATAACTTTAGAAATCATTAAGGAATCTGGAAATGTTCCACTTGTAAATGAATGATTTATTATGTGTACTAATGGTTTTAAGAGATAGCTATTGCATTCTTTTATAAGCATATTAGATAACTCATCAGTTCCCATGGACGTTTTAGTCTTTAAGGACTTTATAATTTTACTTATTTCTTTTTCTGTTGTTGGTCTAAGGAATACTGAATCTGTGTTCACCTTAATGCCTGCTAAATCATTGTCTTTTGACTTGCTACTGTGACTGTTAGTTAGTTTTTCTGCTATATTTATATAATGTTTATTTAATGTACATGCAATTTGCCTAGAATCATGTACTACAGCCTCATTGTACACAATCTGTTCCATGGTTTTATCCTGGTTCATAATCTGATTTTTACCCCTCTCCCTATTAATAATTTTCCATAATGCTCTTTGCTTATTGCTACTTCTGTGTAGTATGTTTTGAATGTTATCTGATTTTCTCTTGTTAATCATGTTTTTTAATTCATTTTTACACTTTTTCAGATATTTTTTCAGTGATGGATACCCTTCCCTACACAATCTACTAACCCATTTTATATGGTCCTTGTATTTTATAATGTCTTCTGTATCAGATTTATTGTGTGTTGTTTTATTCTTTGATTGCTTTTTGTTTTTTACCGGGAAAGCTATGTCTTTGTAATAATTAACTAGGTTTATGAATGAGTCATATTTTTCATCTGTTGTGTAAAAATTGACTGTTTCAGTCCATATTTCTCTCATTAAAAGGTTTTTAAACAATTCAATATTTTGTTTAGTATAGGGTCGATATTCTTCAGGGAGCCACGTTTCCTCATGTTCTGCTTCTTGTTTTATACTAATTTCTTGCCCATAGTGATCTGATATTGATGTGTGTATTACTTTTGTTGCATATTCATCCTCTGGGTAGTTAGTTATTACCATATCTAATGCTGTTTTTGAAGTTGCAGTTTCCCTTGGAGGGCTTTTTATACAGATCTTAAGTCCTAAACAGCTTTTGTTAGATGCTGTGATTATTTCATTTTGTAACGTGTATAAGTGTTTTATAATGCCATCTTGTGTTGCATAGGTTTGCATAGCTAGGCAAGAGAGGAAAGAACCTGGAATATCATTTCATAAGTAAGTTGAATTCTAATTATCGTTGTTGAAGTGGGCGGTAGGTTTTGCAAACTTAGGTGCCTGTCTATAAATATTTAGTCATAGCTGTCAATGGGATGGCTTTGTTCTCAAATTTTTTGTTGATGTAGTGTAGAAAATTAGCATACCTTGCTATTTTGCACATAATAGACTAGCATTACTTTTTAACGAGTGTTGAAAAAGAGATTTAAAGGGGTGTGTTTTACATCGCGTTTCAGTGAATTTACTATTGGCTTTCTTTCTTCACGTTGCAGTTTATACTGTATGATGAAATGAAATGTGTTAAATTATGCTATGCAATCTAGGAATCTTGATGAAGCAAACGATGTTGTTACTGCAAATACAGTTTGCGATTCAAATACGCGTGTGTGGGTATGTCTACATAGTTTGATTCTGTAGCGACAATTTAATGGAGATTGTAGTTAGGTCTAAATGCAGTCTGTACCAGAATGGTTTTGTTGTTCCATGAGGGACAAAGAATTTATCTATTACTGTTAGTAATTTCATGAGGACCAAGTTAGTGAAAAAACGTATATCGCGATGGAAACTACTTCCAGCCATTTCCAATTAATCTTACGATGTATGTTAACAAGATAACTATTTTTATTCTGGTCTAGGCCGCATTTCAACCTAACCACAAGTGGTAGTAAAAAACTGAAATAACCATTCTGCATGTAATTCATTGTAGCTATGGCAGAATTAATTTTTGGTCCAGGCCGCATATCAACCCAATCCCAGTATATCCCGAAAACTAAGCAAGATATCGAAATATTTTATTCTTTATTTTCGATTTGTTTCGTCGTGTTACATAAGAATCGATTATTAAATTTGACTTTTGCGAAATTTTTCTTCTCCATTTGAACTCAAGACACCTCACTTTTGATACAGTATATCTCGAGAACTAGGCGAGATATGGAAAATTTTTATTCTTTATTTTTTATTTGTCTCGTCGTTTGAAATTAAAATCCGTCATCAAATTTGACTTTCACCAATTTTTTCTTCTGAATTTCAACCAAAACCATTTCACGTTTGAGACAGAATATCTCGAAAACTAAGCATGATATCAAAAAAATTTATTATTCATTTTTTATTTGTTTCATCGAATTACATAATAATCCATCACCATATTGCGCCGTTACATTTATCCTAGAGTCCCCTTGAGGTTTCAGTACATATACCCCGTGTCGGTATGGGATCGGTCTAGTCGCCCACTCCTCCTCTGCCCGGCTTCACTTCAATGCGTGGTGAAGGTCTCTTGTGTCGTCTCCATATATTTCCTTTCTCCATGGATGCCGTGCGCGAATGCCCCCACTCCTTCGGCCCACGGAAGTGACGTGGCAATGACGATACGTGTAACTACTTTGGTATTGAGTTGCAGTGCCAACACATTATGTGTTTGTTTTTGTGTGTGATGGAGTGCAATCATAAGAATTTAGCGCTGAAAGAGTTACTCCTTCAAGACGAAGCATGTAATCTGTCGAAGTGCACGAAACAAGTACTGATTGACAGGTGAGAATTCACAAGATCAAAGCGAATTAAACCTTGAAAGTACCGTTGAATTTAGCCTTCTTGTCGGCCTTTCTCTACTCATTTTTTGAACCACTTGAAATCATTTTTAAAAACCTATAAATATCTGATTTTAGGCCAAAGTCTTTTATTCCTTTTTTTTTAAAGTTTTATGTTGTATTTACAGGTTACTGAGGAGAAAACAACTCCCAAACATCAATAAAACATTATTTCAAGTTGAGTTAGTGCGTCCGGAGACAGAGTACTAATTTCCCGAAGATGGGTTTAATGAGATGTGTGCCGAATGAGATTATCTTCATTAAAGCTTTGTGTGTGGCTGCAGCTACAAAGAATATGTATTATTAGGTGAAAATGGTGCTCAGTAGATAATCCAGAGAAATTTATCGGGCTATGTGCCATCCATGTCAAGCTGGACCTGGTTCGTCTGTAACATCTAAACATGTTGCTGCAGCAAGCTACAACTTATTTCTGAGATTTTATAATTTTTGTACAACAGAAAAAAGAGGTAACTGTAAATACGATAAATACTCTATATTGTAAACCACAATTGTTTTATTTGGTCATCGAAGTTGTGAAAAAACCTGTAAATAAAAGGTAATGTAGTTTTTAATACATAACTGTGTTTCAAGCATTCATAAAAGAAATTGGAACTGAAGAAACTTGAATTCTTCTTTTTATAAAGGCTCATATACAATTAAAAACCTAAAGTTTAAAATGTTAGAAACAGTGGTGGAAATCAAACTGCTATTTGTTTGACAGTTGTAATGAATTAAAAGGTACAGTGCCATTAGGCACTAAGTGATCCCACGGTGTGTGTGAATATTGCCGATGCGTCGTGTCAACGAACAGAAACGTGACGGAACTAAAGCGTCCCGATTTACACGCACCTTGGGGGGTGCTGACAACGTCCTACCCAACGTGGACATTAAGCGGATTTATAACCCCCATAAATGACTGAGACCCGCTTTCTATTTTCGCACGTTTCGGAAAGTTCCCGCCGAAAACTGGCGCGGACTAGCAAAAATAAACCTTAGTGACATTTCCTAGTAAATGAGTGCTTTATGAGAGTAGGGGAAGACGATCCAGCCAATAGAGAAGCCGCCTCAATTTATTGCCGTGTTGGTGTTTTTTCTTGTCTGTTCTGGGCCAATGTGATGCTGGTCCTTTGGCGCGGATTGCGGTGATTCGCCAAGGGCCCGACCCGACATCGCATTACGACAAGTACAGAGTCTTGCTCGGGGGAGAAGAACGGACGACGGGGGACTCTGGTTCTGATCTTCATCGAGTACAGCCGTTCAACGACGCCGGAGCTGGGGACACTGCATTCACGCGGTGCGGTCGAGGAAGCTGGACGACCTCATGTGGTGCGGGTCTTGCCTGGTCGCTGACCTGGGCTGTGAACAATGGTAAAAGCTACGGCCCGGACGGAAGCTCATGCAATCGTTCCACCCAGTAATTACCCTGAGATTTTGCAATGACCCTGAGATTTTGCTCTAACTGTTTGACATTCAATGATATGTAATTGTTAACCTCAGAATAAAAACAAACTCCGTGTTTGACTAATTTCACAATAATAAATTGTACACCCAATTTTCAATTTTCCTATTCATTATAATAATATTTCATGTGATTAGCTGAAGATTAAGTATGATTTTTGATATTCCAAATTGATAATTTTGCTAATGATAAAACAGTATGACCCAAAAGTAAACGTCCGCAAGGTAGACGTTACAACATGGCACCCTTTAACGTGAGGCTATCGAAATATGAATGATTGCAAGAGTTTCTTTGAAACATTGATATTAAATAAATGGTGAAATTTTATTTCAGTGGAAACCAGATGATCCAGCAGAAAATTTTATTTTATGATATATGTGATATGTTAATGCTCTGCCATTGAATTATTTTATTTTAGTCCTGCAATGGAGATGGATGAAGTTTGAAAATCATACTATATGATGTATTGTGTTGATACATATTGAAATCGACGTTGAAAAATTGTTTTGTTTGTCAATGGTGGAAATATGATGTGATGATTGTCTTTCATTCGATATGTTGTTGTGTTGTTGAAATATGATTTTTGGTTTTCTTTCGATTGTGATGTGGTTGTGTCTAATTTTGGTAATGGATCTGTTGAGACGATTTCTCGAGACTGGTGTTTAATGGTAAGATTGTTTCGTCGGTTCAGCGTTGAAAAACGGCATGTTTGAATGTCTTCTGGGACGGCTATTATTTTTTATCTTTTTCGTATCTTGCTTATTCGTGTTTTATGTGTGCTGACGTGTCGACAAAATATTCATTGTGATTTACCTGTGTTATCGGGAGTAAAATTACGTTTGCTGGAAATCATATGTCACGAGAAGTGTTACTGCACGTTTGTGTTTTTAAGTTGATGGTTGATTTTAAATTAAAGCGGGCTGACATCTATTTTTGGTTTAATTTCTTTCCATATGATCACTAAGATCTCGCGTTATGCTGAAATTTTTTCTAATTGTTTTTTAAAACAAATTCAAGGACTATTAATACGTGATTTATGTGCGCAAAGGTAAGTTCAGTGATTGAATTTTTAATGTCTTGTGGGGATATGCGGAGGCTGGTCTCAGTTCATTTTCTTTGATACCGTTGTGTGATCGAAATTTCTATTGATTCTGATGATCCAGAAGCTTGTTCAAGTTGTCTATTTTATTTTCCTTGTGGTATTCGCGGAGTGTTCGTGGAGATTGAATTACGGGGGGCCGTAAAGATAATTTAATGGGAGGTTTGACTAACTTTTATGGCGTAAACGATTCTCTAAATTAACACTGCTTTCAAATGCGATCGCTAAAAGTTAAATTGAATGCTGCTCCGGAGTGGAAAGTTTATTAAAATGGCACAAAGTTTGAATCAAACGGAGTTAGGAAATCTTGACGTAGCGATGGAAGGAAATCACGCGAATTTGACAGATAACTCCGCGATCGTGAATTTTGAACACACTCCTAGTGAAGCGGGTAATATAGTTTGCGCTCCCATTAATGATTCCCGGGACGAGCCAACAAACCTATTGCAAAGCAAGCCGGACGAAATCCGAGCACCACCAGTAAACGATTTAGGCATTTGGGGCCAGATTTTGGAATTAGTACAACACATGAACGAAAAACTTACTGCCCAAATAACGGGAGTGAATGAAAACCTCACTGCGCAAATGAACAACATAAATGAAAAAATTGATGCCTTCGGAAAGAAACAGGCTGAAATAATGGAACAATTTAAAGTTGATTCGCGAAAAGAAATGTCGGAAGTCGATGGTTTGAAAAGTGAGGGTAATGGTCTGGATGGAATAAGTATAATTCTACAAGAAAAACAAATGACTGAAGAGGATAGTTCTAAAGAAATAGGAACCAGAGATATGGATAGAGAATCTAAATCTGATGTGCGCACAATAGAGTCAGGCAGAAAATTGGTTGAAACTGAGAGGAAACAGGAAGACCGCGTGTGTGAAGATAACAGTTTTGCATTATCAATTACCGAACTTACAAAAATCAGGATGGTGGAGGAAATCAAGTCCATCAGGCAACAGCTGTGCGCTATCGCACCTATCTCGCCAAAACCAGGAAAAGGAAAAATCATAAAAATGAAACCATGGTTATATGGATATGGTGAGAGAGGATATTTGAAATATGTAAAATTTTTGCAAGTACAAGGAATATTTGATGTGATCCGAGGAGATTTTAACACTGTGCATATCCGACAGAACCGTAACTGTTGCGATAGACTCCAGGTAAGAACACCGCTGGGGGTCTGGTCTAACGACCCAACAGGCCATTCACAGAGAGCTAAAAGGAATTCTCGAGACGACTGCAGTGCCAGAACATATGTTTCGCCAGAATGCTTGTGTAGATAGAGAGACAACAAGTGATCAACAAAACTGTAACAGATCGTTGATCGTCGATGAACAGATATGTTTGAGGCATCGAATGATTTTTAGTATCGATGCGCGTGAGAGCACAAACTTTGATTGCGAAAAATGGATTCAAAGATTACATGGCCGTTTAAAATATTAATAAGATGACGGAGCCAGTTTTGAAATTCCAGATTTATGTAAATGACCGTGCAAGATTTTGGTTTAAGTTTGTTGTAAGTGAAATGTAAATGCAGTACAGATGACGTAGTTTTAAAATTTGTATTGCTAACTAAGGAAATGCATCAGAATCCGTAGAGGTAATTTTAAATTGATAAGGTAAAGATATTTTAGTCTTAGAATGACATTTTAGTTTGTTTAGTAGAAAACATTTCAAACTATGACGAGCGGCAACAATAATATTACAACCCTAGAGTGAAAATGAAACGTTGATTGTTTATTAATATAAAACTTCCATACGCAGCAAAAGCTATTATAAAAATAATAATAATAATCCTCTAGAGAAATTGTTAGAAGTGAAAGATCGTGTTTGATTACGGTTTCAATTCGAGACGGGTTTGCCAAAATAGTCACGACGATTGTAAAATCATTAATATTCTGTGTCATTGGTTGTGGATTAAAATTGGTTGGATTTTGACCTATGAGAAGAATAAATATTAGCAGTGTGTTGATATGTTAAAATATTAAGAGCAGAAAGAGATGACGTGTTCATGATAGCGCAGAGTAGATAAAGTTCGTTAAATGTAGATCAAGAAATGATCGTCTATGAAGAGTGTTATATAAGAATGAAACAAAATATTGCGGACCGTGAAACCGAAGAAGGTTATCGGCCAATATTATTGTAATGACGAAAAAAATCGTCAGTTGGAGTTTGAGGATGACAGATAGTCATCGAACTTAATAGCCGAAGCTAGAATGAACATGTACTTAATAAAATGTGAGTAGGGATTGTTACAACACGCTAATAATTTTCAAGAAGAGGAAATTCGAAACCATGAATAGATGAAACACTAATGACACGAAGTTAGTTTCAGAGGAAATGTCTAAGGAACGTAATCGTTTGTTGATTAAAAATAAAGTGTTAGGTGAAACTATGATACGATAAGAAACAAGAAATACTGATGAAACCGCGATGAAAATAAATTACTGTGTATAGAATCAGAGGATATGTTGTAAAACAATAATTTCCGAATACAGGGAAGAAGATTTAATTAAGAAGTATGAAAATGATGGTCTGCCGCTAGAAATATGTCATTACCTTTAGTCTATGGTTACAAGGGCTTATAAAAAGTAGTAGTAAAAATTAACAATACGAATAATCACAGGAAATATTATCTAATTACCTATGTGAATAAACCTATCAGTGCGGAAGATGTTGAGGATTAAATATAATTTTTAATCTTATGAATAAGAGATTTGAAGAGATCGTTTGACAAGAACGGTAAATTTAATAAGTCAAACTTAGCGAATGCCGCGAACCGAGCGGCAGACAGCAGTAATCTTTTGTCCAAACGGCATAATAGGGAGGCGACCCTCCGCTTGGCCGAGAACAGGTAGCGACTGTGGGACCGAGTCTTATACCTGCCCTTAGAAAGTGAAAGCGTTCGCGGAATCGCAGTGGGGTTTGTTTACTCCAGTCAGCTGGCCTTTCAAAGTTACCAGGAAATGTTATGAATGTCTCTGTTGTCTTGGAAAACATTCAATAAAATAGTATCTGTTTTTAAATAAATAAATGGAAAAAGATACCAGTCTGGGAAATTATTTCAACAGAGGTTGTTAAAAAAGGGAGGCTGTAATAAAATTTTGTAATTAATTACAAGCATTAGGATTTAAAATGCTAGTATTTAAAATGCTAGTTCATGTCATGTATTGATTTGACAAATATAACTGTTAGGATACTTTTGTGATGAAAAAGTGAATTAATAAGTAATTATAAGAATAATTGTTAAAAAAATTATAGATAATAAATAATTTTGCATATTATAATAATAAAATGATGTAATTTTATTTTAATTGAATATTTTTTTAAAAAAGGGCAATCTAAGAAAGATTTAAATTAGTTGTATAGAGAATGATATATGTCACATGCTACTCATAAGATATGTAATATGTAGTTATAAGACATGCTGGATTGTCTCGCGAGTTCACTGAGGAATCAAGTAGGGCACAAGAGTAATTCGTGAAGTACAAAGCTATCACATGTTGTATTAAAATAGAGAACTGAAGATGGGTATATCTTAAGAAGTTTGGTAATGTAACTATTAACAAAGATCACAAACAGTTAGAGAATATTAGAACGAACTAATCTCACTCACAAGGAACATTAACCCAATGACCAGAAATAAGTGAAGTTATAGTGAAAAACTGAATTGAAAATTATCCCATAGAATAATTTTCAATTGTACGGGTGATGGGGTAGTTGTAATGAATTAAAAGGTACAGTGCCATTAGGCACTAAGTGATCCCACGGTGTGTGTGAATATTGCCGATGCGTCGTGTCAACGAACAGAAACGTGACGGAACCAAAGCGTCCGGATTTACACGCACCTTGGGGGGTGCTGACAAGGTCCCACTCAACTTGGACATTAAGCGGATTTATAACCCCCATAAATACTGAGACCCGCTTTCTATTTTCGCACGTTTCGGAAAGTTCCCGCCGAAAAATGGCGCGGACTAGCAAAAATAAACCTTAGTGACGTTTCCTAGTAAATGAGTGCTTTATGAGAGTAGGGGAAGACGATCCAGCCAATAGAGAAGCCGCCTCAATTTATTGCCGTGTTGGTGTTTTTTTCTTGTCTGTTCTGGGGCCAATGTGACGCTGTTCCTTTGGCGCGGATTGCGGTGATTCGCCAAGAGCCGGACCCGACATCGCATTACGACAAGTACAGAGTCTTGCTCGGAGGAGAAGGACGGACGACAGGGGAATTCTGGTGCAGATCTTCATCTAGTACGGCCGAAGTGATTTTCGCGGAGTACGAGTCGGCAGCTGGGGACGCTGCCATCACGCGGTGCGTTCGAGGAAGCTGAAAGACCGCATGTGGCGCTGGTCTTACCTGGTCGCTGACCTGGGCTGTGAACAATGGTAAAAGCTACGACCCGGACGGAAAACTCATGCAATCGTTCCACCCAGTAATGACCCTGAGATTTTGCAATGACCCTGAGATTTTGCTCTAACTGTTTGATATTCAATGATATGTAATTGTTAACCTCAGAATAAAAACAAACTTCATGTTTGACTAATTTCACAATAATAAATTGTACACCCAATTTTCAATTTTCCTATTCATTACAATAATATTTCATGTGATTAGCTGAAGATTAAGTATTATTTTTGATATTCCAAATTGATAATTTTGCTGATTATAAAACAGTATGACCCAAAAGTAAACGTCCGCAAGGTAGACGTTACAAGCCTGATGGGGATGCTCTTAAAAACAGTCACGAAATGATAACGAATGATTGCTATAAAGTATTACCTATTTGCTGTCATTAATTCTGTTGAACAGTATGCACATATTCCAATAACGCCTCCAGTTGGTCATATCGCTGTGTACAGATAGATTAAATAATTAATGTACACTATTTGACAATAAATTTGGCCGCAGCTGAAAAATTAAATCACTCTCATTTTGCACAATCAGACATCAATGTCATATCAGAAAACAATAATGTAAAACTGACAAGCCAGTATCTGGTTACCGTTTCTTAAGATGACATTGATGTCAGATTGTACCTTATCTTTAAATATTATTTAAATTGAGTCTAGACACTTCCTGCTTACCACAGGCCTGGAAAAGTGCAATAGTAGTACCGTACATACGGGAGGGGTTAGAAATAGAGTTGAGAATTACAGGCCAATCAGTTTGACATCAGTGGTAGGTAAATTAATGGAAAGATTGATATGCAACCACATCAGAAATATATGTGAGGAACGTAAGTGGTTTTCAAGCAGGCAACATGGTTTCAGGCAAGGATATTCATGCGAATCTCAGTTGATGGGATGTATGCAAGATATTTAAGATGAAATTAACAAGGGAGGCAAAATTGATAGTGTAGCACTAGATCTGTCTAAGGCGTATGACAGAGGTAAGCCATAAAATGGTAGTAAATAAGGTAAAAACCATTGGAGTGGATAAGAAAGACATTTGCTGAGTAGAAGAATTTTTAAAAGGTAGAACACAGAAAGTTAGGGTAAGAAATGTAGTATCAAAAGAAGTGGAAGTAAAAATGGGTGTGCCGCAGGGTGGGGTATTGGGACCAATGCTGTACGTATAAAAGAATCAAAACGATAGAGGATTGTAACAGTTGCAGGGTGATCTGGACAGGATATCTAATTGGGTTGGTAAACATGGAAAGAAGATAAATGCAAAGAAGAATCAGTTTATTAGATACAAAAATAAAAAACAAAGGTTAATTATGAATATAAGTTGGGGAATGAATTGTTTGCTGAAGACTTGAAATGTAAATATCTTGGAATTACTTTTGACAACAAACTTAACTGGGCAGGACACATAGGACAGGTGGTAGGAAAAGGTTTCAAAATTCTGCACTTGTTGGAGAGAGTGATGAGGGGATGTACGAAAGAAGTCAAGGAATTGGGTTACAAAACCTTGGTCAGACCATTGCTCGAATATGGTAGTGTTGTATGGGACACTCATTTTACATATCAAATACAGGAGTTGGAGAGGGTGCAAAAATGGGCTGCTAGATTTGTTTCTGGAAATTATCGCAGAATGCAATCAGTGACGGATATGATAAAGGAGCTGGAATGAGATTCATTGCAAGACAGGAGGAGGATGAGGAGGATCATGGGAGTGTACAGGGCATATACTGGCGATGAGGCATGGAAAGATATTGCAATAGGTATGAAAAGTAGTGCATGGAAGGGAAAAGATGACCATGACCCAAGCTGGCACTCGATTTCAGGCATAATGGTATGGGAAGATTCTCTTTTTTAGGTTAGGGTGTCAGGGATTGGAATGAGTTACCAAGCGAAATGATGAATAATTTACCGAAAACTTTGAAAGAAATTAAAGATAAAATTTGTAGAGGGCAAATGTCGATAGGTGCAGGAAAGGGGGAAGATGGGTGTATAGGGAAATTGCCACCGGAGCCTGTGCTCCATTGCAATTAATTTAAATTAAAAATAAGAGCGGTAGTTGTTTCAGCAGTGGCCTAATTTATTGTCATAGTGTGTACACTGTGATTATCCCTAGTTCTCTTTTATGTCTGAGAACTGTAATGATTATAATTGTTACATTAAACTCTAGCAATAACTAGCCTGAATGATGGCGCTCTTAAATAAACCACGAACTAAAAACAAATGATATCAATAAAGTGTAATCTATTTTCTGTGACAAAAAATTTTGAACAGTATGCACATATTCTAATAAAATCTATATACTCATGTCTTGTCACTGTGAACAGCAAGAATAAATAATTAGTGTACAAAGAGTTTGTCTGTTGTACAATTTTAAGACAGAGAACTGTACTGATTAGACTTGATCTATTAAATTATAGCAAAGACAAGCGTAGTGTGCGGATGTTCTTAAAAGCAATCATGAACTGATAACAAATCATTTCTGTAATGTGTTATCTATTTTCTGTGATTATATCTGTTGAACAGTGCGCATTATATCCTAATAAAAGCTATGTACGCCTCCTATAGGTCATGTCGCTATAACTGCAAGTATAAATAAATAATTTTCACAGAAATTATCCCTAGTTCTCATTTATATCTATTAACTGATCTCATTACGCATGTTCTATTACATTCTAGCAACGAGAAGCCAGATTGCAGGCGCTCTTAAAAACAACCTCGAACTAAAAATCAATGATTTCTATAAAGTGTTATCTATTTTCTGTGATTAATTCTGTTGAACAGTAGGCACATATTCTAATAAATTCTATATACGCCTCCTGTAAGTCTTGTCGCTATGAACAACAAGAATAAATTATTAATGTACACAGAGTATATCTGTAGTACTCTTATTTGTCAGATTACCGTTTTGAATAGACTTGTTCTATTATATTCTAGCAACGACATGCCTGAAAGCAGGCACTCTTAAATGTAATCATGAACTAATAACAACTGATGTCTATAAAGTGATATCTATTATTTGCGATTAATTCTGTTGAACAGCAAGCACTTATTCGAATAAAAAACTGTAAACGCTCCTGTAGGTCATGTCGCTGGGACCTGCAAGAATAAACAATTAATGTACACAGAGATCATCGCTAGTTCTCATTTATGTCAGAGAACTGTTCTCATTACCCTTGTTCTATTAAATTCTAGCAACTACAAACCTTAGAGCAGGTGCTCTTAAAAACATTAATGCTATAAATTGTCTGAAATATGCAATTAATTCTGACGAAGAGTGCACACATATTCCAATAAAAGCTATAAACGATACTACATGTCATGTCGCTGTAAACAGAATGAATAAATAATTAATGACATGGAGTTAATCCATAGTTCTCTATTATGTCAAATAACTGTACTGATTACACTTTTCTCATTAAATTCTAACAACGATTAGCCTGCAGGAGGTTTGCTCTTAAATACCATCACGAACTAATAACAAAAGATGTGTATCAAGTTCTGTGATAAATGATGTTGAACAGTATGCACATATTCTAATAAAATCTATTTTTGCCACCTGTAATACTCTTCGCTGTGAACAGCAAGAATAAATTATTATATACAAGGACGTTATATGCAGTTGATGTTTGTATCAGAAAATTTTACTTATTAGACTAGCAACGACAAGTTTAAATGAGGGAGCTCTTAAAACCAAACACGAAATTAAAACCAAATATCTCTATAAAGTATTATCTATTTTCTGTGACAAATGATGTTGAACAGTTCTAAAAAAAATCTATATACGCCTCCTGTATGTCTTGTCACTGTTAACATCAAGAATAAATAATTAGTGTACACACACTTTATCCGTAGTTATCTTTTAAGTCAGAGAACTGTTCTGATTAAACTTGTTCTATTAAATTCTAGCATCAACAGTCCTAGACTGTGTATACTTTTAGAAGCAATCATGTTATAATAACAAATCATGTCTGTAATGAGTTATCTACTTTCTGTGGTTATATGTATTGAACAGTGTGCATTGTATCCTAATAGAAGCTATAAAAGCCTCCTTTAGGTCATGTCGCTGTGATCAGAATTACTAAATAATTAATATACAAGGAGTTTTTCCATAGTTCTCGTTTATTTCAGAAAACTGTACTGATTACACATGTTTCATCTTATTCTAACAACGACAATCCTGAGTGCGGGTGAAATGAAAATCAATCATGAATTAATAACAAATGATGGCTGTAAGGTGTTATCTATTTTCTGTGATTCATTCGGTTTAACAGTATGCACATAATCGAATAAAAGCTATTTCAGCAGCCTGTAGGGCATAACGATGTTAACAGCAAGAATAAATAATTAATGTATTCAGAGTTTATCTGTTGTTCTCTTTTTTGTCAGTTAACTGTACTGATTACACTTGTTATATCATATTCTAGTAACGACATACCCGAGTGCTGGAGCTCTTCGAAACAATCATAAACTAATAACATCGGATGTCTATAATGAGTTGTGTAATGTCTGCGATTAACTCTATTGAACAGTATGCTCATTTTCTAATAATAGCTATAAAACGCTCCTGTAGCTCACGTCACTGTGAACAAAAAGAATAAATAATTATTGACATGGAGTTAATCCATAGTTCTCTATTATGTAAGAAAACTATACTGATTACACTTGTTACATTAAATTCTAACAACAAGAAGCCTGAATGAGGGTGCTCTTAAAAACAAACACGAAATTAAAAACAAATGTTGTCTATAGAGCGTTATATATTCTATGTGAAAAATTGAAGTTGTACAGTATGCACATATTCCAAAACAATATACGCCTCCTGTAGGTATCGTGACTGTGAACGGCAAGAATAAATAATTAAAGTAGGTCAGAGAACTATACTGATTATAATTGTTATATTAAATTCTAGCAATGACTAACCTGAATGATGGCACTCTTAAAATCAACCACGGAGTAAAAATAAATGATGTCTATAAAGTGTTATCTATTTTCCGTGATTAATTCTGTTAAACAGTATACACATATTGTAATATAATCTATATACGCCTCCTGTAGGTCTTGTCGCTGTGAACAGCAAGAATAAATTATAAATGTACACAGAGTTTATCCGGAGTACTCTTATTCGTCAGAGTACTGTTTTGATTAGAGTTGTTCTATTATATTCCAGCAAAGACATGCCTGAAAAGCAGGCATTCTTAAAAGTAATCATGAACTAATAACAACTGTTGCCTATAAAGGTGTTATCTATTATTTACGATTAATTCTGTTGAACAGATTGCACATATACTAATAAAAGCGGTATTCGCCTTTTGTACTGTAATGTCGCTGTGAACAGCAAGAATAAATAATTACTGTACAAAAAGGTAATCTATGGTTGGTCTTATATGTCAGAAAACTATTCTGATTACACTTGATCCATTATATTCTAGGAACGACAAGCCTGAATGCGGGCGCCCTAAAAAACAAGCAAGAACTAATAACAAATGACAGCTATTAAGTTTTAAAAATATTCTGTGATTAATTCTGTTGAACAATAAGAACATATTGTAATAACAGCTACATACGCATCCTGTAGGTTATGGCTCTGTGAAGAGTAAGAATAAATAATTAATGGACTGTTCTCCTTTACGTCAGAAATCTGTACTGATTACAGTTGTTCCATTAAATTCTAGCAACGACACGTCTGAGTGAGGGCGCTCTTAAAAACACTCATGAAAAATAACAAACGATTCCTATTAACTGTTTCCTATATTCTGTGAATAATTCTGTTGAACAGTATGCACATATTCGAATGAAAACTATAAACGCTCCTGTAGATCATGTCGCTGTGAACGGCAAGAATAAATAATTAAAGTACTCAGAGTTTATCCTTAGTGCTCTCTTATGTTAGAGAACTGTACTGATTGGACTTGTTCTATCAAATTATAGCAACGACAAGCCTGAATAAGGGCGCTCTTAAAAACAAACATGAAATTAAAAACAAATGATGTTAATAAAGCCTTATCTATTCTATGTGATAATTGATGTTGGACAGTATACACATATTCCACAAAATCTCCTGTAGGTATTATCACTGTTAACTGCAAGAATAAATAATTAAATTACACGAGATTATCCCTTGTTCTCTTTTATGTCCGACAACTGTGTTGATTATAATTGTTATATAAAATTCTAGCTATGACTAGCCTCAATGATGGTGCTCTTAAAATCAATCTCGAACTAATGATTTCTATAAAGTGTTATCTATTTTCTGGATTAACTCTGTTGAACAGTATTTACATATTCTAATAAAACTTCTATAGGCATCCTGTGGGTCTTTTCGCTGTGCAAGAATAAATTATTATGTAAAAGAGTTTGTCCGTAGTACTCTTTTAAGGCAGAGAACTGTACTGATTAGACTTGTTCCTTTAAATGCAAGCAACGCAAGGCTAGAATGTGGACAGTATAAAAGCAATGATGAAGTAATAACAAATCATGTATATACAGTGTTAACTATTTTCAGTGATTATTATGTTGTACAGTGCGCATTATTTCCTAATAAAAGCCATTTACGCCTCCTGTAGGTCATTTCGCTGTGAACTGCAAGAATAAATAATTAACATACATCTCTTTTATGTCTATTAACTTATCTCATTACGCTTGTTCTGTTACATTCTAGCAACGACAAGCCAGAATGCAGGTGCTCTTAAAAACAACATCGAACTGAAAATAAATGATTTCTCTACAGTATTATCTATTTTCTGTGATTAATTCTGTTGAAAGTATAAACATATTCTAATAAAATCTATATACGCCTCCTGTAGGTCTTGTCGCTTAGAACAGCAAGAATAAATTATTAATGTACACAGAGATCTTCCTAGTTCCTTTTAAGACAGAGAACTGTACTGATTACACTTGTTATATTAAATTCTAGCAACGACAAACCTGAGAGCAGGCGCTCTTAAAAACAATCATAAACTAATTTCATCTGACGTCTATAAAGTGTTGTCTATTATCTGCGATTAATTCTATTTAACAGTATGCTCATATTCTAATAAAAATTAAAAACAGACCTATAGCTGAACAAGCTGTGAACGGAAAGAATAAACAATTAATAATATGGAGTTAATTGGACATTGTAAAACTACTACTGCATTTTACTACGTTTTCTAATAACAGTTAGTGAGGTTATTACAACACTACACTTTGACCTACCTCACGGAGGCATCGATACTTCGTAAATTTATTATTTTGTATTTGTCGCCACCAGCTCTTTGACGAACATACTAATAATACTTACAGTTCTCGGTGATGCTAAGAACTCACAAGTTCACAAGAATCAGCAATAAGCAAGACATACTCACACATAGGATGCACGAAGTCCAACAACTTTTTTATTCCAACAGTTGGTGTCTTACATTAGTACGCCGACCACCAACTGGAATTAGTTATCACTTATCCGAAGATTACAAGTTCTTTATGAGTGGAAAGTTTAATCACAAAATACTCTCCTTCAATCAGCAATATATTAAATGCCTGTACAACAATCACCAGTTCACAACAGCACATTAACAGTTCTCCAGGAACGTCTACGTGTATTTTTACACCATCTGGCTAGTCTTACGTTAGTGACGTCAAGCCAATATTCGTCTCCCGTCGCGGACGCGCGTATATCGTATCCATATGCCCGAATATGTCTTCAAGAACACACCACTTTCAAGCAACCATATTTTTTCCCGGGCTGCAGCCACGAGAGTTAATACTTGACTGACTACGAGTCTAGGACAGAGTGTCCCTTCCCGCTCTGTGTCGATTATCGATACATGCACAGATACTCTTTAATCATGGATCGCTAGGCTACTGTAGTGTCACAACCCCTTCCAGGTCTCTGATTGAAAATGGGAAACAAACAGTAAAAAATTTAAACAGAAACCTACAAATAGTCGAGGTTTGACTAGGTGGCTCTCCACTCCTAACAAGTAATAAATTACCTATGAATTTACCTGTTACTCAAAATTGTTGGTGGTCGGTACTTTTCTACAAAAAAATTACATTCATATGGGTACATTGACATAAAAGATGTGAACACAAAATTCAAATGACATAAACAAATATTTGCATATACAAAACAGTTGACCAACTTGGATCCCATCGTACCGTGTACTACCTTGATGAGATCTGGTCGGCTGTCCTTCACAAGGCTTAAGCTAAGACACAAATTGTAATAAAAAGTTGGGTTTCACCCTTTTCTCCACTGCCACACACTTCGTCACTGTAGCGGCCTACTGTAAGGACCTAGAAAGCGCAATACTAGGTCACTAGCAACCAGTTTGACATTCCCTCTGGGCTTCTTTCATCGATATCATAGTACTTAAAGAAAAGAAATACCTGTTGCAGGGAAAGGTCATTGACCTCCACATATATTTTAAGCACTAAACTGTTTTAAATAATTGAGAACAACCTAATCTACATAAAAAAGGATATTTATATATGGATGTGTAGGGTTTCACTGGGTGTTAAGGATACTTCTTACCCCTAGGCACTCCAGTATCTTCCCCCAAGCAGAGAATCAGTCTTGAATGGTTTGAGAGCTACTACATTGTAAGTCCCTTTTAGCTTTCTATCTTTAGGGTATTCTAAGGTGTAAGCGTTTTCCCTGGGACTTTCCCTCACCCTATATGGTCCTTCATACAGTATCTTGAATTACTTTATTTCGTGGTTGATAGACGAAGACTTGAAATGTGTCCGAACAAGCACTAAGTCTCCTTATTGGTATGTAGTCACCTTCCCCTTCTTGTTGTGCCTTATTTTTTGACCCTTTGCTTTCTCCACTAACACCTTCTTTGCTTCTTCAACTTTCTTTTGGAAATCTACTGTCACACCATCAGGAAAATCTATATATTTGGTTCTTGAAACATCAATTCCACAGGAGTTACTCTGGTAGACCTATAAGGAATAGTATTCTACCTGCTGTGCCCAACTCTTATGGTTATATTGGCAGTAGATTCTGAACCACTTCCCAATTTCTGCCATAATCCTTTCTACAACGTTTCCCTGAGGGTGGAAGAATGAGATTTTCACAACTACTATTCCCTCTCCTTCCATTTCTTTAGTCCATTCCTCGTTAGAGAATTGGGGTCCATTATCGGTTTTCCCACCGTGGCTAAGTATTGGGTAAGTACCTTGCCTAAAAGTACTTTTGTAGATGCTTTCTTGACTGGATATAGTTTGACATATTTGGTAAAGGCGTCTACAACAACAAAAATAGTAATGACTCCTCCCCTTGATGCTGGCAATGGTCCATATAAGTCAACAAACATCAACTCTCGAGGTTCTGATGGGATAATTCTCTTCATCCTTCCCATTCTCAGCACGTTGTCCACCTTGACTTTCTGACACGTTTCACACGTTGATAAAACCTTGGCTACTCTTCTTTCTAAGTTCCCAAAATGGCAATGTTCACTCATTATAAGTGAACATTTATTTGCTCCATAATGTCCATAGCTGATATGGTGATATCTAATCCACTCGTTTACACAATGTTCTGGTAAACACATTTTCCACTCCTTTTTATCCTCTACATTCCTATAGAACAGTATCCCTTTATGCAGGCAATAGTGTTTTTCCAATACCCTATGGTCACTATTTCCTTCCAGTTCTTCAAAGGCCTCTCTCCATACCTCATCCTTCTTTGTTGGACACTCATTTCTCTCATCCATTTGACGACCTTACTTTCTTGAGAAACCCCTTGCAGGTAATTGAGGGTTGCTTCTTGTGTTAACTGGATGGCCCCGCTATCCTCCGGCATTCCAATAGGGAGTCTGGACAAACAATCTGCTACCAGGTTTTCCTTCCCCGGGACATATTTGATGTTAAACTGGAACTCTTGGAGTAACAGAGCCAAACGAGTTAATCTACCATGGGTCAGTCGACAATTCATCAGGAACGATAAGGCCCTACTGTCAGTATGGATAATTATTTTCCTCCCTAGAAAGAGATGTCTGAATTTTTGAAAACTACTGACTATGGCTAATGCCTCCTTCTCCGTTACACAATATCTCATTTCGTGGGCGTTGAGCATTCTACTGGCGAAGGCAATCGTATGATGTTCCTTTATTCCATTTATTTCCTTCTCTTGAAAAATTTCGGCACCTAAACCATAGTGTGAACTGTCAGTGGCTAGGCAAAGGTCCAAATCCCAATTGGTATATGAAAGGATTCTTTTTTGTGCTAATGCTTCTTTAATGTCACAGAAGTCTCTCTCACACTCATCTGTCCATTTCCAAATCGAATTCTCTTGATCTAATTTCCATATATTTGGGCTGTTTAACTGTTGCTCTGGTATAAATTTCCTATAAAAGCCACATGAACCAAAAAAGCTCCTCAGTTGCGTTTTGTTGGTAGGTCATGGAAACTTCTGAATAGCCTCCAACCTCGAGTCGTGTACCAAAATTCCTTCTGGAATGATCATATGTCCCAAAATTTCAAGTATGACCGTAGAAAGGTCACTCCGGCATATTGTATCGCTGTTAGGACTTCCCTCAACAATTTCCAGTGTTCCTCAATTGTACTGGTTGCAATAATTATATCATCAACATACACCTGAACTCTCTCCCTCAACTCTTTACAAAGTACTTGGTCCAGAGCTCAGATAAAATGGGCTACAGAGTTATTCAGTCCAATGGAAGTACCTTGAATTGGTAACATCTTCCTTCGAATCTAAATGCTGTGTACTTCCTAGACCTGCCAATACGATGACGTGAGATCGAGAGGTGATAGATTTTCACTCCGTGAAATTTTTGTAGTATATCATCCACTCTCTCTGGATGATCGCTCTCCGTTACTAG
>JARYHS010002478.1:0-10000 GCA_031002005.1 Vandiemenella viatica
AACGCCGCTAGCACAAAGTATTGGTGAACATGTGGAAGGGGAATAGCTTCAGTATCAACATTTGAAACGTTTCTCTGTTTCCTTTATCATCTTTGAAATTGCTGCAGTGGACTCCCGTTTTCTCCTCACCTGAACAAATTTTACGTACGGGACAGTGCGACAACATTTTATGGATAACAGATAGGTTTTATTAATTACGTGTCCAAAAATTCATAACAAAAATGAACTGTAATGTAATTATGTAATCTCTTTTAACGCATTTGGAAAATAAACAGTTTTCTGTTCAATTATAAACGAGTGTTTAGCTGGTGGATGAAATTTCTTTTGAAATTTTAGGCATTTTAATGCCTTACTGTCAAGAAAAATTATTTATCTCGACTATGACGAAACAAGTGTATATACTATGTACTTACTGCAAAAGCATGAACAAAGAATAATATCAACTTATCTGCATTGCATGCGATATCACAGTGAAGTACACTAATGATTATGGTGGTAACCCTACAAAAGGGAATAACTATATTCAAATTACCAATGTTGTTGTTTCACATAACTGAGGTACAAGTATTACAAATATGAAATTCTGTTGAAACTGTGAGCTTTCTGTCAGAAGTAAACACTCATTCTGTGGAATACACCTGAAATTTTGTCTCGTTTTCCCATCTATCAACAACGGCTTCCACCATATTTTCTTAAAAACCTGTCACTTCTTCCAAAGAAAATGCAAAGGAGTCTAAATAAAAGTTTAATTAGAGAGCACCTAATATGAAGAAGAACCACTCGCTGCAAAGATAATCCAAAATTTCGTTAACTCCTTCGTATTGTAATTATAGTCATTTTAAGTATTTTCCTCAAGAATAAATTTTCATTGCATAAACACAATAAACTTTAATTTGAAAAAAAAGTTTACTTTATATCTATTGTTTTTCTCATACGAATACTTGTCGGAAAAGCTAAAAGTCATAAATCTTCCTAAACTTCTATGAGAAAAACTCGGGATTACTAGAGATCGTGATTCGCCAGGTGTTGGTATCATAATATTACAGTGGTGAAACAAGAATCCGTAAGAAATTATTTCCGAACTACATTTAACGGTTTCATGCTGGTCCAGGCTGTATTACAACCTAATTTCTGGTTGAAAATAATGGTCCAGGCTGTATTACAGTGGAATTACTGCTTGGTAAGTAATACGTCTTGCGACTGACTACAGCAGTATTACAACGATATTATTTAATGTTGTTGTAGCGGAATCGCGATCTCCAATAGATCCAAAAATTAATTTCCAGATAACTAGCTTTAATGTATATTTCACTGATCCGTTAAACGAAAAGGATGCATTTTCTTCGTTTTGTACAGACTAATCAAAAGTATTGTAACGTTCTGACCTCATTACGTGATTTAATTAATTATAATTAATTTTATTATTTTTATTTTATTATCATGAAAGGCAGAACTTGCTTGAATACTTTATACGAGAAATCACAAATGGTTTTATTTCAATTAATCACATGACATACATAACAAAATTCGTTAAAATTAATTAGTTGTCCTTTTGTGGGCGCCAGGGTATTTTATATAAAATACACAAAATTTAAACAGTAAACGAAGTCAACATTTTGACTTCACTTCTGAAAGAGATGTTTGCTCCGGGCTATGAGAGTTCTTATCTGCAGGGTCGTAGCTGGGCAATACTATGAACTTGAAAGTCTAGCTAGCACAGTGTCCTTCATTGGCGATGTATAATTACCGAATGTACATGTCTGCCGCCACACATTGGATGACGGTCTTCTCTGCTATGGACCAGTGTAGCACAGTTCCTCAGATGTCGTCCTTTGCCTGAGCTCATCTGCTCAAACAAAATAGCGGGTGTCCGGATCCAGGTAGCAGCAACAGTCCCACTCACGAATAGATAGTCCAGAAATCACATCCTCCGAATGTGCTGGCCGGCCGGCATCGAATATCTCTTCCCTCGTTCGTCATGCCACATGCAAAAACAAAAACTCTCGCCGATCACCCTGTTTGTCTACCTGGCAAGCACAAATCTCCCCTCCATTAGGCACTCACTATTCTCCCCTCGCTAATTCTAGGAACCGGCCTGCTGGCATTCCTCAGATCTGCCGCTCCACACTTGTACAATGTACACTGCGCCCAAACGCCCACTAAAATATTCCACATTTTAAATAATAAACATATAGTTTATTAATGTAACTAGCGGTCACAAGACGCGTTCGTTACAGTATTAAGAAGATTTTATATTTAGAATTTATTGTAATAACCTTTTTCTATTCTTTTTCTTGACTACAAAGTACACAGCTGAAAATATATGATACAGGACGTATATTTTTCATGTTTTGTAAAACAAATATATTTTCGTATAAATCTGTGATTTATAATTACATGGGTCTATTTTAGCCTTAACTATTTCTTTATACCTTCTATGAATTGAGTTCAGTGTAAACAAATTTCTAAAAATGGAATGACAAAGACATATCTTTCAAAAATCCGATAGGGTTGCCTGTATAACAGAACAGTTTGAAGTATACTCTGGACGTCATTAACGTCCAGTTCAAACACTTTGCTCATTACAGTAATTAGATGTTACAAACATCCACCGAACTGGTAGAGACCTCATCGCTTTATTTATATATATATTTATATATATATATATATATATAAAGACAAATACAGTGCGAAACGCATGCACTTACACTGTTAAATTAAATAAAAAAATACAAACAAACAAAAAAAATACAAACAAACAAAAAATACAAACAAACAAAACATACAAACAAACAAAAAAATACAAACAGACACAAAAAATAATAAAGGAAAATAAAAAAAAAAAAATATAAAAATAATAAAATAAAAATAAAAGGCTCAACAGAAATTAAAAATATAAAAGTAAAACAAGCACTTACACGGAAACAGCAAATAAAAGAAGGCAATGCCAAGACGGCAAGTACTTCTGACAAGAATCCCTTAACCTAAGGGCTAAGGGAGATTGATAGAGCCTCTACGCTTTATTGTTAGTAAAGCGAATATGTAGTTGCTGCTACAATTACGCTTCAGCATAAAAATAACCAATATAACTACACAGAAATACGTAACACAGATAATGATGTTAATGCTGCCTTGTATAGTTAAATTTTACCATCAGAGTATTCCATTAGAATTTACAGAACTACTGCAACAACTTTCTTCACAATGTGACGGAAGTATAATTGCTTGGATACGAGCCTTAAAGAGGGCCAGATTGTTTGTCTACATTTGTAGGTAATCGGCCCGTTGTAGAATACAATTTAATGATACTTTTTCCATTTTGATAAGCCTAGTATGGTGAAAGCCCTCCCGAGAAAACTAAGCAAAGACACTTATATTTCTTATACAGATTTGCAGTCAACGGAAAAATATACAAAAAGTTTGATATTCCAGTTTCGAAGGAAATAAATGGATTGTTATAATTTTCTTAAACTGTTCATCCTTTGTTGAAATCATCAAAACTATTTCATCTGTTGTAAAACTGGTTTTTCAAAGCATTATGGATGGACATGGCAAAACTTCAACAAATTGCTATCACAAGTAAAGTGCACGTTTTTTGCTTGCGTGGTTGTGCTCTGAGAAATGCAGCCTTTATTATTAATTTTTATTGCGATAGAGCTAATGCTCCAATTGCAATTACCCTAATCATTTAATTATGCTTTTCTAAATCTTTTTTTTAATATATAATTGGAGAGTTAAATGCCTCCCCATTTACTTTTCCGATTTACGAAATTTAATTTGAAATTCCTTAAGCGTTATTATGTTGATCCAGATCGAAGTAAAAAATAATCTATGACGAAGCTAAACATCATGGGTGCAAAACATGCTAGTACGATTTGTGATGTTTTCTCAGAACCATTTCATGCCAAATTCCAAATAATGGCCAACTTGATCTCCAGCTTGAGTAAAAAAGGGACGAAGCTTAAATGTTGTTTTCTCCACCGAAATAATGAAAACGTGGGTACGTACTTTTAATGGATGCTTAGTGAGTCAGAATTCCCACAGAATACTCTTTGAAAGGAATAGCAACGTAGTATAATACTATTAGCAAATGATAGTAAATAAGTTACTATTTGTTACAGTCTTCTGCTTTGCTAAACGCATGAATATTTCTAATTATGGACGCATGGATTCTTCGGAACTGATGTACTAGTAAAAGTGAGCCGAAGTCATTAATTCATCTCATAAAAAAAGGACGAAACTCAAGTAACAATAAACCGCTTCTATACATTGGACCTACTAGTAACAGCCACCGAATGAAATGTCAATTATTTAATAGTAATTTAACTGCAGCTAGGAGAATATGTTTAGTGAAATTCGAGGATATAAGTCTGATATAATAACCATCAACATTGAAATTAAAACTCGACGACAAGTCTTCAGAATTTAACACGTGAATTTTGATAAAGAATTAAACAGCAAGTCATGAACAGAGAAATATTGACCATTTCTGCAAGGAAAAAATTGCTGTATCTACTCTCGTTAATTAAAGTAGATAAGCCCTAAAGAATTCTTTGACTTGATTTGATATGATAAACACAATTTCTTGTTAACACTTGATGTTAAAACTCACGGTCACATATAACACATGTCCAGACGAATTCACACACGGCCACTGTAAGCAACTCGGCTGCGTATAGGCCTGTTCATTAGGGGGCATCCACAAATTACGTGAGGTGTTTTTCCGGATTTCTGGACCCCCTCCTCCCCCCTGGTGAGATTTCATGAGATCTGGCTGGACCCCCCCCCCCCTCTGGTGAGATCTGGTCCGTGAAATTTTTGACGAAATACCCTCCAAAAATCGACTTTGGCGCAAATTGTAGACCTTTTTTTTGGCTCTACTGTCCCCAATTTTTTGCAAAATCTCACGTGAGATTTCCGTAGACCCCCCCCTCCCCCCTGGTGAGATCTGGTGAGATTTCGCCGACCCCCCCCCTCCCCCATTTCACCTCACGTAATTTATGGATGTCCCCTTACACTCTCACGGCACCATCATACAGGGTGTCCAGAAAAGGACTCCCTGATTTCAAAATTAAATATCTCGAAAACAAAGATCGATAGAGGAATGCAGTAAACGGTATGTTTATTGTGACAGCTGTAAGAAGTGTATACAGCAGTTTGAAATAATAGTTACAAAAGCTGCTAACAGATGGCGCTGTACGCTCATATCAGAATACATAAGTGAAATAATCGAATGAAAACAATCTTTGCAAACAATCACATCACAATGTTTTCAAAATGTTCACCATTGGCACGTTTCAATGGTGGAACTGATCGCCCTGAGCTTCGAATCACTATTTAGGCATTACGTATGGCGATTACAGCGCCAACTGTTAGCAGCTTTTGTAACTATTATTTCAAACTGCTGTATACACTTCTTACAGCTGTCACGATAAACATACCGTTTACTGCATTCCTCTATCGATCTTTGTTTTCGAGATATTTAATTTTGAAATCAGGGAGTCCTTTTCTGGACACCCTGTATATATCAGTCCTTTTCCTCTACCCATCCAACAGCGTAATGCCACTAACCGAAAGATACTATTACTAATTTGAAGCTGCCAGTTTATCCTACCCCAAAGTCTACACACACAACTTAGCTGTGCAACCTTTGAATTACAGAAATTAAAGCATTACAACAGACAATATAAACAAATTTAATTAATTAAATGATTGATGCGACGTGAGAATATCACAATATCTGTCGTCTTTCTTCTGTATCTGTTGTTTCCACTCAACGGTCGATCACGTCACGAGGTGGTAACACCGTTCCTTTTAGTCCTTCTTGCGGCTGACCACAAAGAATGCGGCACCCAATAGCACCTCAGTCTGCAAGTGTTTTACACAGAACCGTGATGAGTATTCAGACAGCTTACTGAACAAAGAAAAACCGAAAACTGGTACAGCCACAGCGGTTTCCAGTTGAAGTACCGCCGTTCTGAATAATCTTTGTTGTTCTCCGGGGGCCTGTTTTTGGGAACGCCGTCCAAACTGACGATTGTGGAAAAAGCTGCCTCGGAATCTGTTTACCAATAGCGCAACCGCACGCTCCACGGACCACCGGCAAGAAACGGGGAACGAACTGACGGAAGGACCGATGTCTGGGAACGGAACGTGCTGCCGGAAGACGACAAGAAACAGGCGGGCACACACCGTGAACGACGCAACAAGTGGAGGAGAAACGGCGGCACAAACAACACGGCGATGTGGCGGTGCGTGTTACGGCGAGGTACAATGTATCGTCGATCAAAATCAGAACCTGGCTTCACGGGCACCCTAATTACTGTTTCAGACGGTATTACGTAGATACCTAGCATATTCTGCGATTTTTCCTATCGTCGTCTCAAAATAAAATGCTATATCAAAAGAGGTTCCACAAGGTAGTATACTGAATCCCCTATTTTAACAATACTGGGTTCAGTTAACTATAGGTTACTATGCTATATTCCCACTCCGCTGCCCCTAACCTCTACATGTGAATGTGAAAGAGGGCCTGCAGACATATTTACCACTCGCCTGCCTGGACAAAGCGGTCTTCTGAGAGTGGTAGGCAACTGGAAGGAGTGGTGAGGTGACGAGCGTGCATGGGGAACCGTCATTGAGACTGAAAAGAATATATGCATAACTCTGTGGTTTACAGCCAGAGTTCATGTTGTTTGCAGATGGCACATTGTTGAATATTGGGATTAAAGTGAGACAGGATTCCGAACGGTTGCAGAGGTGTCTGGAAGAGATGCTCTAAGGAAACAGTGCAGTCATATCCAACGTGTTTTCATTTGTTTGTAATTTTTTTTAGTAGTTTCGTTATGTATATGTTGGTATGGAAATGTATTAGTTTGTAATAGTTAAGTTGGTAAGCTGACTGCATTGTCAAGAGGTGGAGAATCTTTGGATTGGGATGAGAGGAAAGTTGAAGGAATATGGTGAGCAGGAAAAAAACCTGGTAAGCCGTGAAACATTGTACAGAGAATATTATAAAGTTTTAAGACCTGATTTCTATAAACGTTAACTGGTAAACTGTTAACATATATTTGTTATTGTGAGAAAAAAATACAAAGGGAAGTTTTCTGTTGTGTGTGTGTGTATATATAACTCCATACAATGAGGCTTTATGCTTTGCAAATTAATTTGAACTAAACGATAAAATAAAAAGAGGGGTAACTTATCATGTACGTAGGTAGAAATGAAAATAATAATTTATACTAATATTTCAGCTCTTCTAAATCACACGAAAATAAAACAAACCTTATTTTCCTTATGTGACCATGGTCTGTATATTAATCGTAAAGGCACCAAAATCCGACTAATAGTTTTGGATGAATCACGTTAAGCGAAAAATTTTCTTAAATTTTTAAACTTTTCGATGTCACATCCCCATTGGTTTAACATTAGTTGAAATTCTATCAAACTCCGACCAATAATATATATATATATATAAATTCATTCATTGTCTTCAGTTTATAATAGAACCCACAACTAAGATTTTTTTAAAAAGATGTATCTATCTAAACTGTACAGTTTTTACTTTTTTTTTCATTTATGGTTGTATTTTATGCATATATTTCAGTCACATCGAAAACGGTAGTTTTGTGTAAAGCTATAGGTTTTTTGCTAAAAAATCACTCTAAGATCGAATCTGTAATTTAACTGAGTAAACTGTGATATAAGAACTCTGTATAGCAAAAATGCGAATGTTAATTTTTTACTTATGGCTTTACGCCTCGTCGACGTCAAGGTCATTAGGCGGGAAAGAACTGGGGACAAGGAACGGGAAGGAATTCGGCCATGGCCTTCTGAAGGAAGCATCCCGGCATTCGCGTGGAGTAATCTGGATGCCCGGACGGGTATTCGAACTGGCGTCCTCCCGAATGCGAGGCCAGAGCGTTAACCTCTCGCCCGCCACGCTCGGTGTAGTGTCTCAGGCATCTGACTGGAGATCACAAGGTTCCCAGTTCGAGTGCCTATTTCGGGTGGTATTTTCACATCTGGCACCTTTTACTGTATAATGTGGAGAACTCCTGAACGCTTCCGTGGTTTGGAGTCTACGTTGAATTGTAGGTCCCCTATGTTCGATAGGATTACCGGGTTAGGTTAAGGCGGTTACTCTAGAGGCCAATAAAATCCCTGTCACCAGTTCATTACGACCGCACGATCCTTTATCCGTAGCAACAGTGCGAGCAACATATGTAATGAGCTCAATCAGATAAGCTGTTTAGATTTACGCGGGCGCAGAGCAAGTAATGAGTCGGTAATTCGAATTTGTCGGTCGTCCTGCGGGCCGTGGCGGTGAGATATGGACGTCGTGAAGTGCGACTATTAACGGCCGCTCCGCCCGGAGACAAAGGCCGAATATGAATGAGCGCTAATGGAAGCCACCCCAGTGGAGAGCGCGCTTTCCGCCCAGGTTAACGACGCGCACACTGGAGCGTTCATAATTGCGACACGTCTGGGTCGCGACCCGTTCCGATGGGTTTGCGTCAGTCGCGCTGAAACGGAACCTAAATACTTTTCGCCATTTACGAGGTCTGGTCAGAAAATAACTGTTTTAACTTCGCAGCAACGGAGTGTATTGGCAACACTGCGTTAGTAATATATGCAGAGTAACTAATTTCTATTTTTTGCCTGATTACGACGAAAATCTATACACTCGATAGATTGAGTATACTGTTGAGAAACGTTGAGCGACAAAATAGTTTTTCTTACAAAAATTGCTATAGTTTGTGAACCGGTCAATTATGAGGAGAGTTTGGGGTAAGGTGAGTTATTTTGAGCCTCGTTCATCTCTGTGACGTTCATTTTAGTAGCTTATGAATATTAGATATTCTGAATTTGATTAGATGCTACAATTTTATTCATAGTAGAAGTTAGTTGCGTGCAGCCAAATTTGGTAAAGTTATGCTTAGTCGGGATCTAGTAACAGAAAAGTTGTGGAAGTATGTGTAAATGAGTCCCATAGTAGACTTAAATCACTGACTAGCAGAGAGGTGGGATCGGTCGTCCTTACAGTCGAGACAGAAATTGTTGAAGTATCTGGAGTGAAGAAGAAATTGGACTAACTCGAACAATGACGAGGAAAATGCAAAAAAAGGTAGTAGCAATGGATTACAATGAGAGTATTGAATCCATTGAAACTATACTGAACAGTATGGAAGGGGTGGGGTTATCATATATTTTATTTCGAAAAGCTCTTTTTTAGTGGCGAGGCATATCTCTTGCCTCATACGTAACCAAAATCAATAAATAAGGTATCATTTTAAAGATCAATTCCTGTGCTTTGGTAACATCATTGATTAACAAATAAATTCTTCGAAATTCAATCCGTCAATGGCAAAATTACTAACAATAACGATATGCGATAGTTAAGAGTCAAAAAGTTACGTTTTTCTGGTGTTGATAAGGAGTGATCTCGTTTCAGCAAGATACTAGTAATACATATTACAGAGATATTAATAAACTGTGTGGGTTTTATAGAGTAGGAGCTTTTCGGATATTTTTGTTTCTGTTAGAGAAAACTTTCATCGTTTCAAATTGTATAGTAAGACGTTGTAAGTATTCTGCTACGTACCTCCTGTTTCAGTTCTTCTTTTTTTTTTTTTTTTTTTTTTTTTTTTTTTTTTTTTTTTTTTTTTTTTTTTTAAGATGCTTCAAATGAAATGGTTATTTGTTCATCCTATTAGCACCCACCAACCTCGCTTACACAAATGTACTTTACAGTGTAACAAATGTGAACAATTTAAAAATGATTTTCATAATCAAATGAGTATCAGTTAATGTATTCACGAAAATAAAAACTACTGCCCACCTGAAATTCGTGTTTCTCTTCGTTGCAGGAGTCACTGCCAGTACGACTCCTGCCACATAATGGATATCACTGTGCTACGACAACTGATTATTGTAAGCAAAACCTTTTCCACATAGTGAAACAACGAGACGCCCCACAATTATTGCTGAGGTCAGTTAT
>JARYHS010002481.1:0-24999 GCA_031002005.1 Vandiemenella viatica
GTGATACATCGGTCAAACCATTCGCACTGTACAAAACAAGTGTGAAGAACATAAACGTTATCTTCGCCTGGGACAGTATAGCAAGTCAGCTATCGCCGAGCATGTGTACAACCATGGCCACAGGGTTGACTTCAACAACGTTACGATATTGACTAGGACTAAGCTTTGCAAAAGGTCATATTGAATACAATTAATAATTTTGTTCAAATTCGTGAATAGAGCAGAAAGAGTTTCCAATAAGATAATTTCTCAGTTTTTCTTTAAATATATCTCTATTATCTGCAATCTGTTTTACACTCTTGGCAAGTTTATTAAACAGATGTATCCCAGAATAATTAAATCCTCTTTGTACTAATGACGGAGGTGTTAGTGTTTTGTGCAAGTTATTCCTGTTTCTTGTAATGAAATTGTGTACTTGTGAATTAGATGTAAACAGGTTAAAATGATCTATGAAAAAGCACTTGAGAGAATATATATACTGAGAAGTCATTGTAAGAATATTGAGTTTTTTAAAAAGTTTTCTGCAAAAGTTCTTGGTTTTAACCTACACAGAAATTGTTCGTATTGCAAAGGTGGCACTACTTAACTTCTTCAGTAGAGAAGTTATATGTTTGTGCCAACAGAGTTTCTCATCTATTTGAATACCAAGGAATTTTATACTCTTTGTTTCTAGGGTTGTGTTATTTTTATAGCATACTTTTGGGATTCTATAATCAAAGAAGTGATTGAAATTCCATTGGCTGATATCTACAATGGAGATAGTGGGCTATGTCTTAGCGAGGCATGGAAACCAGCCTTGGAAACTCTATGCAGATAGCGTGGCAGGCATGTTCATCAACTGCCACAAACGGCACAATATTAACTTCCTCGGCCCGCCACGAACAACTGTGGTTCCACCTACCCACTGCCAGCCGCCTTGCGCGGGTGTCGGAGAGATCGGTTGACCTATATCAGGAGGTGCGGCACCTGGCATATCATCACCGAGGCTAGAGCAGTGCAATTTCGCACTGCTACTTGCCATTCGGGAGGACCGGGGTCAAACCCGGTTCGGCCATCCTTCCTGAGGTTTTCCGTGGTTTTCCTCAGTCACACTAGGCGAATGCTGGGAAGGTTCCCTACAAGGCCACGGCCGACCTTCCATTCCCCCTCCCTCCCCGTAGTGTAGTAGGCTGAAAAGGATCTCTGCGATCCTCCAGCAGCCCGCCTCCTAGCCTTCAGCTGGGAGGAATGAAATTGTAAAAAAAAAAACCTGGCATATTTCAGTATCCCACGGTCAGCCAACCTGTGCAGATGTCTCAACACCTGATGAAGATGACGGAGCTACTCGTCGAAATATCGTGTTTTCAAAACACTATCCGGCGGGACACCCGTGAAGATTTCATTTCAAGCATACGCCGGGAAAGTCTCCGTTTTTACATTAATGCTGAAGATTGGTCATGCATGGAATAAAAAGGAAAATCCTAACACTTTGAGAGTTTGTAGGTTCCCATCTTTAATTTTTATATCCTTGAACATTATATATCTAAAGTATACATTTTCTCCACTAATTCATTTTACAATTATTTTCACCTTCTATGTGAGGGTTTTTTTTTTTTTAAGATAGTAAGAATTAATTTAATGCCTAATCACAAATTCCACAGTTAAAGGGATCAGAAATTACAAGAGTGTGATACATACATGAGCAATTGAGTGTATCCATAAGCCTACTATTTTTCACTCAGAAGATACTGAACCAAATAAAAGACAAAGACAGCCAAAGCAGAGATTATGGAACTTAACTACTTATTAGCATTGATTTAACAAATGTGATCTTTAGGGGACAGTTTGAACTTGTTTAATTAACACACATATTCATGGAATTTGGTCTACTGAAATATTACTGAATTGTAAATTCATCATTACAATTGGGAAAAGTATATTGGGACCATTACTAATCATTATTCTAATAAATAATTGTGTTGATGGTTTACTATCAGAAATTAGATTGTTTGCAGATGACTTAATGCTATCTATATAAAAGGATCAAAATGGCAGAGGATTATAAACAGCTGCAGGTTGATCTGGACATGGTGTCTAGTTGGGTTGGTGCACATGGAATGAAGATAAATGCAAAGAAGAGTCAGCTCATTAGATACACTGATGAAAAAACTGTAGGTTGATTATGACTGTAAGGTGGGAATAGAATTGTTTGTAGAAGACTTGAAATGTAAATATCTTGGCATTTCGATTGATAACAAGCTTAACTGGGCAGGACTTATAGGACAGGTAGTAGAAAAATGTTTCAAAATTCAGAACTTGTTGGAGAGAGCGATTAGGGGATGTACGACAGAAGTAAAGGAATTGAGTTATAAAACTTTTGTCAGACCATTGCTTGAATATGGCAGTGTAGTGTGGGATCCACATTTTGAGTATCAAATACATTAGTTGGAGAGGGTGCAAAAAAGGGCTGCTAGATTTACTGCAGAGTGCAATCCGTGAAAGATATGATAAAGAAGCTGGAATGGAATAGGAGGAGGGTGAAGAGAGTCATTGGAGTGTACAAGGAGTATATTGGTGTTGTGGCATGAAAAGATATTGGTGTATGAATTAAAAGTAATGCACAAGCTGGCACTCTATTTCAGGCACAAAGTGTATGAGGGTTTTTTTTTTACAATATTACACTAAAGTGCTGAAAGTCATGAGATATCTCAAAAAGTAGTAAGAACTTCCCTGAAGAAATATTCAGCCACAGCCAGGATTTCTCTACAGTCATCTATAATTGTGAAAGTGTTGTCAGTGCAGGATTTTGTCCACGAATTGCCTTTGCGATCATGTCTCAGATATGTTCGTATGGATTCATTTCTGATAATCTTTATGGCTTTGGAAATGCCCATAATATTCTCAAAAGGCAACTGAACAATTTTGGCCCATTTTCATGGCACATTGTCATCCAGGAAAAGTCAGTCATTGTATGGAAACATGAAGACCATGAATGGCTGCATATGGTCTCCAAGTAGCTGAACATAACCAACCCTTTGCACGAGAGAACAAATGAAAGCCCCAACACTGCATGGCACATTTATACATTCTTTCCGCAGTGCTACTGCCATCTAGATATTTTCATCTTCCTATTCTGTGACTTTTGTCACTGCAATGCAGTTCTATGATTAATTCAAAAGCAGTCCTGCTCCTAAGTTGAAGCCACTGAATCTTACATTTGTGTTGCCTTGGAGCTTCCAGTAATATTAATTTAATGACAGTTTATGGATTTTATTTGATTTCAAACTTTCAGGCCAAAACTTTTTTGTCTTGACATACATGTTCCCCCTCCCCCCTCCTAAACCACCATTAGAATGCTCATTGTGTACATTCGCAATGAGAATGTCTCTCTCTGTGATAGTCCATGCACACCATCATGCTGTACAAAGTGATGGCAATTCATTGTCAGTTGGATTATTTATAGCTAATCGCATCCCATGGTATGTCCAACCAGATTCATATTAAAGACCATTCTAATCAGCAACCATGAGCAAAAAGTATTTGGCAAATGTGTATACAAACGTGTGCGGTGTAATGCCAAACAGTTCATTATAAGCTGTGGAACATTGTGTGAATTTGTAATCTAAGCTTGTTGTCTACTCAAGGTTCTGCAATCTTCAAACAGAACTACACAATCTTCACTTACATATAAATCTGTAGTAGGCTGTATTCCTGCATTCTTTTTGTCCACTGATGTTACCACGCAAAAACTATCCAAAAATTTTGAATTGGTTTCCACAGTTTGAAAGCTTTGGATCTGACACAAAAATTTGTAGCACATTATTAGGTGTCTCGTGGTTTAATTATATAATAAATATAATTAGTCCACGATACAATTTATAATTTGGCTTATTTTTATTTCATGTACAGACATTTGGACTTTGTCCGTAAAACTGTCTCTAAGTCTCTGCCGCTCACTTTATATAAGTTTCGTCGTAAGTTCTAGAACATTACGAAGACTTCTGACAGATATTTCTCAAACTTTAACAATACTTAAACAATTAACAACATATTAAAAACAATAAAAATTAATACCTAATCATTAACAATCATTACAAAATGGTCATAAATGAAAATTAAAGTTATTTAAACACAAAATTATCCACATAAATCATTTTAAACTGTAGTAAATCATCCTTTAAACATCGTAGCTCACCTTTATACTTGGAATTACAAACATTTAAGCAATTCTCTTGCGTAGTTCAGTCCTTAAACATATTAAATAGTATTTCTTTTCATAAAACAGAGCTCATTTACTCTGATTTACAGAAAATTGCAAGACAAATATACAAAATCTTATTCAATCAAACTCTAACTTGCTACAAATGCTTCATAATTCCATTTAAAATCTAGGTTTGAGGGCTGTTACAATGTCTTCAGACTCTATAACAGCTGACACTAGAGCTGGAGATGTAAATCTGATACCAACCTAAAACCTTTTATGGCCATATTTCATTTAATTTTGGAAGTTCACAAGGACAGGACTGGGATAAATATGACATATAAGGTATCTCAAAATAATGACCTTATCTTGAGGAGTTTTCATTTGGAAAAATTGTAACTTAAAAAACATAGATTATAAATAATATTCAAATAAAAAATTTGATAAATGATGTCAGATGAATGGGTAGATGCATTTAGTGCATATTTCCATTTTAAGGATCACAGGGTCAATTTTCTTCTCTTCCAACCCCCCCCCCCCTCCCCACATGCAATTTTGTTGGATTTCGTTATTGGCTAATTTACAGTACTTTTAAGTAACTTTGATAATATATTTCTTCAGTTCCAAAAAGGGGTGAAGAGATACGATTTAAAATTATTCACAGTTTTGTCACCAATGTCATTAGAGTCAGGGAAGGATATGGGGTAGGAACAGGAAGCAATTTTGCCAAGGCCTTTTAAAGGAATCATCCCAACATTCACCTGGAAACTGTGAAGCCAAATTATAGATGACTGGATGCCATGCCCAAGTGATACTGCTCACCCACCAAGATCAGTGGAAAAAGAACAAGGTCTGCAGACAGATGGTGGATGCTTCTTAACTAAATTGCATTTTTAATGTTCCTGTTTTTATTATTTTGTTTTAAATAAGATCAGAACTTGTATTTAGCAAAGAATATGGGTCATGATCACTCAGTTTGAGATGAAAAAACAGTGGTAAAGTTTTTCTTTGAAAGGGATTTGAGGACATTCATTATTTACATAGATGAATAAATATCTAAAATAAAAATAGTTAATATTGAGGAACGTTCTTACATGACATTTAGCTTGGGCTTAATAAAGCAGACAAAATCTAGTGTCATACTACTTCTTTTTGTTTGTGGCTAATATCAGCATTCTGAAACTTTTATAAATGTGCCAATTTCTATGTTGAAATATATTTTTTTACACTTTTTGGAATATTATCCATGGTGATACACAATCATGTCACCACATTTGTATTCTACTTCCATCCTGGTAAGCATGGTAAATCAGTATACAAAATGTGTGAAATAGTTTAATCAGCAAAATTATAAACAGAACTCTTATAAAGAATAATTAAGTAAAACAAATAATGATCTTACAGTTTCCTGGTTTCAAAGTCACTATGTTTGTCTAGATGGTTTATTAATATGTTATGTTTCACACCACATTTTGGATCCTCCCTCGAAGATCTAAATCCACTTCACTGTTTCTCAGCATGCTAATATAACTGTTTAAGTCCCAGTCACGTGACAGCCTCCGAAGATTAGCATCAACAGTCTGTTTTACATGAATTTTCCAACTGTGCTCAAAGCTAAGATGCTTCTGATACAATGTACATAAATCAAACTGACATATGGATGAAGTTTGACACCAAGCATGATGTCTTTACTTAGTCCTGCAACACTGCCCCTGCAGAGAATGTATTCAATTTCCAAGCAGCGATGTAATGAACAGAACTGCAGAACACCACCTCCATCTATCCACACTATGTGCCATTTGCTTATCAACAGAAAGCCTTTCTTCCATTAACATTTTATCCTACAATTAACTCTGATCTTATGAAAAACGCAGTTTACCCTTGAGATCATTTAAATGGAGCATATCAACTAACTGAATAATAAAACTTTTTGTTAATGAAGGTCAATGACCAGAATGGTGTACACCTTTGCACATTATTGGAAAATTAATATTATTGCCTTTGAACACTAATGAAAAAATATAAAGAACTAATAAATTTTAATATTTATTCAAGATACTGCTAAAATAAAGTGGAGGAAAAACACAAATTAAGTGCAGTACCTGTTTATCTCTAAGTACTCCCCAAAGAGACTTGAGTACATCGTTTTCCATTTGATTCAATTCATCTGCAGGGTGGAGACAGTACACTGCAAGACCTTAAGAAGAAAGAAAATAATCTTTTCACATAAAGCACGTTAAATTTTGCATAGAAAACCATTATAACAATACATACTGAATCTAACATAGAAGGAAAGATAGCAAAAATAAACTCATCAGTAACCAAAGATGAAGGCATAGGGGATGCAACAAACACAAGCATAAATGCATTAAAAATTGTTTTGGTATAACCTTGTGGCAACAAAATTTGATGTGAACACACTAACACCATGATAATATTGGGAGTAGAAGTTGACCAATGGTAGCTGTAGAAAAGTATCTTAATAATATTATAAAGGAGAAAGTTTGGATGGCTGGATGTTTGGACTATTTTCTTCAATCACGCCTAAATCACCTAACAGATTTACATAAAATTTGGCACGGAGTTTGTATATAGTCTGAGTACTGTACCATCCGATATACAGCAAAAATGAATAATTCCTTTGAGAATTGTCATTATCAATTCTCATTTTACCAGCACCAAAGAGTCGCCTATCTCCTACTTCGTAGATGGCACTGCACGTTTGCTCTTTGTTTCTTATGTAAATAGCCTCCACTGTTTTTCAGATATAAAAACAAGAATGTTACAAAATATTCAATAGCATGTACAGCTTAAAACTGCGAAAGTGGATGCACTTAATACACTAATAGTCCCAGAGCAGGAAACATAAATCAATTTTTAACCTCAAAAAATGTTAATTTTGTATTTACTTAGTTTTTAGCAATTTGCATGTAGGTATACAATTCTGTTGACAGATTGTGGAGATAAAAATAAAAGATTATATTTACTTTTTTCTGCATACATCAACATTATTACTTTCAACCAAAAAAATGCCCACAATGCAATCTGTTGGAAGACTGGAGTACTAAAATTATGGATAACATGTAAATTTGCATGTTAGAATAAAAACTGGTGGTTTTTTTAAAAAAATAATAAAATCTGTAATTAAACTGCTACTTTCTTTGCCTTTATGTAGTTTTTTGATTCGTTAAAACACTGAATTTATTACATTTGTACTATAAGCACCTTAGAATTTGGGTAAATTCTAGTTTTCTTGGCTATAGGGCGTAAGGGAGGGAGAAAGCATTCCAGTAAACATAAAATTTTTCATCTCACAACTACATGATTTGATAGACACATTTCATGCAGAAGCCGATACTAAAAGGTAACTTTGTAAATACACCAATTTAAAGACAATAAAGTCATTCAGCACATAATACAAGCCTTAAATAAACAATTTATAATAGCAAACAACCTTTAAACTAACCTGAAACAGTGTAATCGAAAGTTATCCAATTGGTAAACAGTCGATTCTGATTAGGTGATAATTTCACTAATTCTCGACACTTTTTGTTGCAGTAAGGTAATTTTATAACAATAATAATCCGAAAGGAACTAAAATTCACTAAAATTCAGTAGTTTCAGGCAGTGTAAATAAACTAACAAAATTTTAAACACTTCGTTAGACACACTTGCATTTTCAACACTAAATAACAACACGTTTTTGATAATTTCCCTAGCTAAAAAGTAAATTTTCTGAAAGAGTATAGAACCAGGTATAACATATTAAAGTTTTGAAGCATTCCATTCAGTACATCAGATATTAAATCAAGTTTCAAGTTATTATGTAGTAAACAAAAATGTGGTGATTTTCAAAATTAAACTTTGACTAAACAAGACCATTTCCGTGAATAAAACAACTTTTAAAACACGTAATAAAATTAAAAGAAAATTCGGAGAGTAACACCTTTTCGATACAAGTAGCATTTTAATAATTATTAATCAGAAACAAATTTTTTCCAAGATTTCTTCTAAGCAGTTTCAATCTCGATTTTTGTAAGACAGATAACTTCTTTAATACACTACCGATAATAATAAGAGTTACATTTTTTTAAATCAGGAGCAAGCACCAAACACAGTGACATTAGTCTAAACACGGTAATTTGTAATCCAGCAAGAATTTCTAAAATTGTACAAATTAAGAAACAGCCCGGGGATTTAGCAACCGTTTTTAGGAAATCCATTACCATTACACCCGCACACTTTAATTATTTACAAGGAAATGAGTTAATTTAGAATTATGGTCATCATACTTTTAACAAACCTTAAGGGCCGGGCTACACACTATTAAATTTTGAACACTGGCTATAATAAAATTTTATCAGACTATTTTCATAAAGTTACACAGAGGGTGTACGACTGAGAATATATATTGGGGAGCTTAGGCCGTCTGGCCTGCCTTTTGTTTCAAGTCGCGGAATAAACAATGTGCTAGTGTGTTGTAAGAAATCCGTTGGGAGGCGTTGGTGTTGGTCAACGAAGATGTCTTCCAGTAGACCTTGAGTGAACTACAAGATGTGTGACTCGTAGCCATGTTAAATTTTCCTGCCGGTCAGTGGTGCAATCTGGTACTATGAAATTATAACTTTTCTAACAGGGTTTAGTCTGGTAGTTTTTCCTCTTCATGACTTGTAATTTTTGGAGATGTTTAGTTCCATTTTGCCTTTTCAACTGTATATGCGAATTTCAAATGTGAGTTTGGAATAAATTTAAAATTTTCTCATCGAGTGAACTGTGTATCATTTTGTAGTGAACATCAACCTTTTCCTAGCTTTTGGTTTAAATAAGCTATGTGGCGACCGCTAGGCTTTACAGTTGAATTATCCAGCCTGATACATGGTCATTCGAATTTATTAATGGAAATTTAGCAGAAATTTAAGCAAGCCAGAAGTTAGTTAAGGTAACTAAACCGATACTCCACCCCGGTATATGGGTTTTGTTCCTTACAGTACGATATTTTTAGTAAATCAACACCAACCTCGCCAAATGCAGTACTTGGTCCACCGACAATCAATTCCCTTTACAAACTGAAAAACTAAAATAAAGCTATAATATTATCAAATAATAAGTCAAATCTTTCCATGAAATATAGTATAGCTAGGATTATGAAACTAATCAAATATCGCAATGAATAAACAATTAATTTGCACTTGAGCATATATATTTCTATTTTAAAGCAGAATTAGTTAATCTAATAGATGTTAAATATTATGGTAATAGTATTTTTGTTGTAGAACGTAAATAAATTTTTAATATTACAATTACTATTACTATTACTACTGTTATTATTAAAAACTATTATTCTATAGTACACTTCCAAGTGGACAAAGTCAGAGATAACTGCCACTAATCTCTATAAATTTGATACAAAGTAAAATAAAATCGTTTTAGGTGGAAAATAAATAAATTTAGAAAAATGCATAAATATGACAAAATGAAGTTTTCTAATTGGGTCTTAATACATAAAGGTTTAAGATCAGGAGAATGCTTGATGCAAAAGACATGTCATGTTGATAGACTAATTCCCAACTATGGAGTTAAAAGAAAAACCATGACAGCTTTGACTGTAAAACAGTTGTTCAGATTGTTAGCATTGTGTGAATTGGGATGGGCTTCCACTGAATAGTCTACATTTAAGGCTTGGTGAATGCTGCAGATTTTGCAGCGAGTTCTATTGCAAGGGAAAGATCAATATGATAATCTAGGAGAGTATTGTAGATCAAGATGTTCTTGAAATTGAGTAGTTTGCGGAAACTCAATGTGAAGGATTTTGGAAAGACAGTTGTGCATTTTGGGGCACAAACATAGAAAGTCATGCTCACAGTTGTGGATCTGATTAATGGAGTAAAGTTATGTCATTATCAGAACTAATGCACTTGCCACCAATTGCAAGGTTAAAAGGAAGAAAATATTTGGTGTGAATGGCGCGGCAACTACCAAAGCATTATAAATTTGTTGGCTTGATGTGCTCAGAGGTGAGAAGGGCATTTTGTCATATGGTGATGTCAACGTTAAGAAATGTGACGTTTGTTGGCGTAGATGCAGAGGAAGCTGATGGAATAGTTTAACACCACCAACATTTGTTGCATCCCTTCCTCAACAAATTTTTATTTTCCTACAGCCTTGCAATTTGTGTTAACACATCTGTTTTAGTCATTAATCACTTTACATGTATTAAAAAAAACTAACAAAAGTCCTCATTTCCTGTTGCTAATATTCCGATCTCATAAAAAAATTAAATAAAAAAAGGTTTTCAATTTTTCCCCCTCACAAACTATAAACGGTACAAATATGAGTCACACATAACTCAATAGGGGAAGGTACAAAGTTTTACTGTAAACATTTGACATAAAACCAAAATTCTGACACTGTGGCGATTAACCCTTTGTCCTACAACCACATGTGAGGGTCATGGTCAGGTTTTCAAGCCAAAACTAATTATCACACCGGGCCCATGATACACCGGTTTGGCCAAAATTGACTATCACCAGCCGAGCCCGTAGTACGTCAGTGGGCCAAATGTAAACACCATGTGTTATGCCCATGATTTTTTTAAGTACCCCACTCTGAATAGCAAAGTTCTGGCTAGTGGACTCAGTTTCATGTTATTCTTGACCCTGTTTGTACATTAAAATATATTTTCCCAAATATATTAGAAATGTATCCCAATACAATCTATTCAAAAAAAATTTAGAAATGATAACAGTGACGGTTTCACTGACATTTCATTCATATATTTGTTAGATACTTTGGGTAGTGATAAAAACGTAAGTCACATTATGCGTCCTGTACAAAAAAAAGTTGAAAACAAATAGTTACAACCGATGATATTGATGATGAAGATGGGATTAATTGTCAACTTCCACAGAACTGAAGGAAGTGAAAAAAATCAAAAAATAAAAATCTGGGCTTATACAAAGACTCCTGGTATAAAAATGACAAACTATAAAAAGAATTAAATATATTTAATATAATCCTAGGAAAATAGTGTAACAAAGACTAATCAATACATGTAACAAATAAAAACTAATCCAAGCAAAATAAGAACTATCAACAAGAATTGGTTTCCTGAAATCAAAATATATTTTGAGTTATCTATGATAATGGCTCAGGTGAAAAATCCATCAATTCAAATGAATCAGTCTAAAAGGGTCGTTATCGTAACACCAATATTTTGAAAAATGATGCCGTTGAAAAGATTTCTGCAAAATACCAGATGTTTGCATTTTGCAAATAATAATATGGATGACAGTACAGATAACTGCCTGTCTTACGACCTATTTCATCCATCAAAGAGGGCAGGATTCGGCATTCAATTTTACAAATTGTGTGAGTCAAATTCTGGTTAAAATAAATTGTGATGACAGGACTTCTGAAAGTGTGGTAAAAGAGCTATCACAGTCAATGTTACATACAGGGCACACATTATACATAGTCAAATGGTACTCTTCACCAAAATTATTTATGGTACTATGACACCATAATAAAACTAACATGGCAAAAGATTTCTCTAAAGCAAGACTAAAAATGGAAGAAGCAGTAGCAGAATACTGGCTTTAAAATAAAAAAAGACAAATGAGATGCATATATTATCTCTACAAATCAGTAGAAATGACTGTACAAGGCACAAATCAATTCAATCTTTCTTCAAAAACGAAAATGTGTTAGTGAGTACTACAAAGGAATGATTGGAATTGATTGGCAAGATCAGATGCTAGTGTTCTTTCCCATCATGATAAAATGTCTTAAAGGATAAAGAAAATTTTTCTTTTAGATGTTCAATATTGCACTTCTTAACTCATAGATTTTATTCAACAAAATAACGAACATGAAAAAACAGAGCTACATATAATACAGGATTGCTGAATCTCTAGTGAAGTGCACCAAAACCAGACTATAAAGAACGAAGACAGTTATCATACTGAGATTTACCAAAGAGACTACATGCGAAACATTGGGGTCATTTCCTAAGCATATTGATCCAACACTATCAAAGTCAAGCCCATCAAGAAGATATAAAGTACGTAAGAGAAAATAAAAAAAATGTAGTGAAACAACATGGGAGTACATAAGATGCAAGGTTCCTATGCATGTACCAATATGGTTAAAAAAAAAATCACATGATTGAAGATTATTGTAAAAATGCTAATTGTGTGTAGTGAGAATTTATTCAGAAAGTGGAGTTAAATGTTATTGATTTATTCTTTATTTCAAGATAATAAACCCTCTGTGATATATTTACTTCAATGATTAACCATTATTGTTTGTTGTTTATATTACTACATGATTTAGTTTTAATCATTTGTTTGATTTTAATTTTTCACTTGTAGTTTTGTAATTTATTAAATTAACTTTCCCAAAATTATATTTTTCTAATAGGTACAACACCCTACATAAGTCGTGTGCAATTGGTACAACTTATGATAGATATGCCGAGCTTTGGAATGGCTCGAAGGCTCGGCAGTTCTGTTTATGTTTTGGGACGTCGATGTTGAATCTAAATCATATGACAAGGGGTTATTGTGCCGTGAAGTGAACGTGTTTTATTAGGTTATGGGTCCAGACTGTAATCCAGAGTTATTTTCATCATCATTCTAGTAAACAGAATATGGAAATCGTGATATTATAAATAAGTAGTTACACGCTTGATGAGGGCTTCAAATTTTGTAGTTAACGTGCCTAAGCTTAAAGGCAGAGACAACTATGATGTATGGGTTTTTGCAGTGGAGAATATGTTAGTGTTAGAGGGCATGTCTAACCTAATAAAAGAAGAAGGAAGTACTAGCACTGCAGCCACAGACGATGCAAAGGGGAAAGCAAAGTTGACTCTTACAAATTATTTATTTTTTTACTTGTCACTTTACGCCTCATCAATGACGTGGTCATTAGAGGTGGGATGGGACCGGGTACAAGGAATGGGAAGGAATTCGGCCATGGCCTTTTGAAGGAAGCAACCCGGCACTCACCTGGAGTGATTTGGGCAAACCATGGAAAACCCAAATCTGAATGCATGGATGGGGATTGGAACCAGCTTCCTCCCGAATGCGTGGCTAGAGCTTTAGCCACTCACCCACCACGCTCGGTGATTCTTACAATTGATCCAGCATTGTATGTGCAAAGCATGGACTTAAGCAAAATCAGAAAGAAGGAAAATTGAAGCACTGGAAATATGGTCCTATAGAAGGATGCTGAAAATTAAGTGGCCAGATTGCAAAATAAAAGTGATTGGTGAGAAATGATGGGTGTGAAAAGAAGCTTGTGGAAGAGTCTTACATAAACAAGAGGCAGAATGGTGGTCACAGTTGAAGAACTGGTTAATTTGTAAGTGGAGGGTACACCCGAAGGAAAACACTTTAGAGGTAGACAAAGATTAGAATATATGAAGCAGGTAATTGAATACCTAGGTTGTAAGTGATATGTTGAGATGAAGATATTAGCGCAAGATATGAATGGAGGATTGCATCAAACCAGTCAAGAGAAAAGGAAATATCTATTCTGATATTATAAATATGAAAGTAATTCTGTCTCTCTGCCTGTCTGTTTGTTTCGTTCCAAGTGGTAAATGGCTAAATCGAATGCGATAAAATTTGACAAGGGGATGCTATTTGCCATTAGGAATGACATGGGATACTTTTATCTGTATAAATAATATATACGTGTATTGCCACGCAATTTTGAAAAATACTGAACGGAAATAGACAGACACATAGGATTTTTAAGTCTCTGTAGTACCTTCTGGTATAGCAGTCTGGTAGCTTAGTGATTAATGAGCTTGCTAACTAATATTTGGAGTGTGGTCTCCGGTTCAAATCCTGGTGGAAGCAAATATTCTTAAGAATTGTTTTTGATCATATGAACATGTCTGAACAGTCAATTGTTTGGATTCCATCTAAAACTGTAGATCTCACAAATTTAGGGGTGCAATGCGTGACAAATCGTATGCTGTCTAACAATGTTATAGGTGTAAAAATGCTATATTGATCCCTCAGGCGTTGTTTCTCACGCAGTCAGTGTGCGTGTGATCTGCACTAATAATATAATAAATGAGGAAGTAAGTCTCAGTCTTTTTGCTATGTTTTGACAACTCAATCGCTATACTGATATTGATGGAATCTGACAAGGAAATACCTTGTCTCTGTAGGAAAGTCACAGGATATTTTTTCCGGTATGAATAACAGTTTTAGTCACTAAATTTTGAGAACTTATATGTTAGTCTAGAATGTGACATCGGTTGCTCAAGCTTTGTTAATAAATTTCGTTTAGAAACAAAACTCATTATTTAGTACAGATGTCGATTTGTTCTGCACAGTAATATTTATTACCTTGTGTCGAAGCGGTCTGGCGGCTCAATTTGTTAAGGTGCATGACTGCAGAATGGAAAGTTCCCGGTTCGAATCCCGCTCTTGGCCTGAATTTTTACAAGCCCTAAATCTGACCTTCACTTCTGGCAGAGCTTTGCTTTGTTCATGTGAAGCATGCTAGGATGCTTCGTGGTTCAGACTCTACCTAAAGCTGTGGGTCCCCTTTCCCCAGAAGGATTATCGGGGCAGGGCAGCCATGACAAGGCGCACGCACGGCTAATTGAAACCCTGTCACACGGTGGCCGAAAAATCCTTCGGGATCTCCCGGCCAACAATGTTATTTGCGTTTACCTTTTTGTGCTTTGTGTCCACCTAAAGATTTCTGGCACTAGTTTATTTTGTCTTCTGTTTTTTGCATGCCTTGCGGGCTACACCTTGCCTAAGGTGTAGCTCTAGAAGAGCACAAGCAGCTATAGTTATTACAATTCAAGAATCTGATACTCATGCTTAAGAAAGAAGAAAAGACCAGGCTGAAATAAACATGCCCGCAGTTTAACCTCCCCCACATCGTTGGCTTTTCTGTTTTTTAATATGTTGAAAATTTATTCTATTCACAAGACATTTTTGACAGTAGAGTGATATAGTGATGGCTTTCCTGTCATATTATGCCGACTCGGTGTTGTTTGGGTCAAATCTTACATTACTAACAGCTTTCTATATCCAAAACTAGCAATGAAATTCTAAATCCACGCGTACAAAAGTGCAGGTAACAGCTAGTAAATATATATATATATATATATATAAGAACAAGTAACTGGAATGAGGTAATATAGACAGGTAGATCCCGTGCATATGACCATCAACCTTTCCTCCTAGTTGTTTATGGACATACGTCTGCAATTTAATACCGAGAATGAAGAAAGAGGGGTGACGCTGCTGCCTCGTATTTGGGAGGACGCGGATTCGAATCCTGGCCCGCCCATCCACACTTGAGTCATCCATGGGTTCTCCAAATCACTCCATGCCAAAGTGGAAATGGTTCTTTCAAAATTTCATGACAGAATTCCTTCCAATTTATTTCAAAATGAGAAATCGTTGAGTACGATAAATTTAAGTGTGTAAAGTACTCTGTTAATAACAGTTGCCACCACTGCTTGATATAGACAGGACATGGAGCATATTTCAAGATTTCTCTTATTATACAGGATGTTACAAAAAGGTACAGCCAAACTTTCAGGAAACATTCCTCACACACAAACAAAGAAAATATGTTATGTGGACATGTGTCCGGAAACGCTTACTTTCCATGTTAGAGCTCATATTAGTTTCCTTAGTATGTACTGTACTTCCTCGATTCACCGCCAGTTGAATCACGTCATCAACACAGATTTTCTGTGAACGTGTGGGTAGGAATTGTTGGTGATGTCTTGATTGGGCCCCATGTTCTTCCACCTACACTCAATGGAGCACGTTATCATGATGTCATACGGGATACTCTACCTGTGCTGCTAGAAGATGTGCCTTTACAAGTACGACACAACATGTGGTTCATGCACGATGGAGCTCCTGCACACTTCAGTCGACGTGTTCGTACGCTTCTCAACAACAGATTCAGTGGCCGATGGATTGGTAGAGGTGGACCAATTAAATGGCCCCCACGCTCTCCTGACCTCAACCCTCTTGACTTCCATTTATGGGGGCATTTGAAAGCCCTTGTCTACGCAACCCCGGTACCAAATGTAGAGACTCTTCGTGCTCGTATTGAGGACGGCTGTGATACAATACGCCATTCTCCAGGGCTGTATCAGCGCATCAGGGATTACATGCGACGGAGGGTGGATGCATGTATCCTCGCTAACGGAGGACATTTTGAACATTTCCTGTAACAAAGTGTTTGAAGTCACGCTGGTACGTTTTGTTGCTGTGTGTTTCCATTCCATGTTTAATGTGATTTGAAGAGAAGTAATGAAATGAGCTCTAACATGGAAAGTAAGCGTTTCCGGACACATGTCCACATAACATATTTTCTTTGTTTGTGTGTGAGGAATGTTTCCTGAAAGTTTGGCCGTACCTTTTTGTAATACCCTGTATATAATATAATAATCTGAAAAGGTAAATAATATTTTTTACATTGATAGAAATATAGTAGGTTAACCCGGAATGAGATGGAGGATTGATTCTAATGATTATAGACAGTGATGTTAGTTGTATAGAAACTGTCGTATTGAAACAAGAACTGTTTCTCGTTGATTGATTCGCGTTAGAAACGTTTTTTTCAGTGAAGATATGATCAATAATGAACATTAATTCATTGGTTAAAGTCTATAGAACCTACTACACATAATGTTGCGAGAGCCCACTTAGAATTGTTTCATAATATTATCTCTAAGCAAAAACGGAGGAGATGAATTTCTATTGTTTTCACCTATTTACAATGTTGAACCTTGAAAATCATTAGAATTTCGAGTTGAAAAGCAAAAGAGGCATGAACACCGTTGTTTATTAGCCATCACCGACGAAGTATTTGATACTATTTTTGGAAACAGATCTAGAAAATAATTTCTTCTGATCAATTTATACTATCGCACAGCTACTTTAAAAGTATATTTCTGATCTGCTTTCAACCTTATATCATAAGGAAACCATCAGGTATATTGAATTTATTATTTGGAAAATATTGGTGTCTTAACGCTGAGTATTAGAGTTCAATTATGGTTTTAGGCGCTATTATAAATTTACTTGACAGTGAATCCATGTTATAATTAATATTATTGTGTATTAAGTTTCACAATACCTGTTTCATCCATTCAAAATTCATGTTGATTATAAATAAATGCTTCAGCTGTTAGTAATTCCTTCTGCAATACTTCCAGATGGGACAAGATTATTTTAAAATTAAACCTGGCCAAAATTTAAAATGCATCATTCAAATTATAATTTCTTAACATGCGTTCCTCATCTAAAATTATCTTCTTACAGCCAAGGGAGAGATTATTCCCATTAAAGATTAGAATTTGTGCTCAAAATTATTGCTGTAAATTGAAGTTTTATGATACCTAATTGTTCCAGTTTATTCTCGTAATTTATACAGGAATGTGAATGTTTAAAAATAAAATATAATTATAAACAGCTACCTGTTGCAAATAGTAAGATCTTCTTAAGCGTTTTTTTTTTTTTTTTTTAATAGTCACTAATAGGCAATAATTCCAGAGATAAATGTGCTCGAAATGGTTAGTTATGAGGAGTGAATATAAAATATGTTTCTTTTTATAGCTCAGTGATTTCGATTAAATGCTATGGTTTACATAAAGAATATTTTATTCAGCAAGATTTAATAGAAATAGCTTTTTGTCTGAGGCATTAATTTTTATCTGGGTTTTTTTTTATTTATTTTTTTCCCTCCAGAAATTAAATATTTTATACATAAGCAATGGGTATGTTGGAATAATTTGAAAACAGAAAAAAATTCCCTCGAATCAGCAATTGATAGTCCAGAATTGTATCCACTAGACTGCACTGCTTGCTATATGAGTTTGCTCATCCTGCCCATAAACACACCTAAGTGTATGCAACTTCCTATCTGCACATCACTGAAACTTGCTGTCTTCAAGAATTTTCACGTTAATATCCTTATGATTGCTTGCAAATCAACTAAAAATTAAGATTTCAACGATTTGTGACTTGCCTACCCTTTCGTCGGTCCATTTATGCATGATACGGAAAGCAGAAATAAGTAAAGAAACTATCCAAAAAAATTAGAATAAACATTTCTTTAGCATATAGGCAACAAATCTAAATAAAATGTAACACCCTTTCAACTTTTTGCTATGCTTTAAACCAATCCTATAAGTTACTTTCCGGACAGTAATATTAGGTTTAATAATGTGACATTAGAAAAGGAATCAGCTGTAACTGGCATTGGTTGAAATATCAGGCCAATCAGACCCTTCAGTGGGTGGAGCTAAGGCACGGATCTGCCATGTATGTTTGGCAACTTGACATTTGGAAACGAAACATCTGAAATATAGAAGGCTCTCCATTCAACATCCACCAATAGGATGACGTCATGGGAGGAGTCGAGAGAAGTGCTTCAGTTTCCTGTGACGTCGTGCTTGTATTGTGATGCCAAACTGTGCAAAATTATTGAGATAGACTCAGACAAGGGTAGCCACATTTAATGATGAAGACTGTACATAATTGTGATAATATGGTTTTGAAATTAAAAAGGTCAATTTATGACTCAAAGAAAATCTCCTGCTTGGTATCAAAGACTTGAAGGGTTTCTTAAAGAAAGGCAATATTTAAGAAATCTGTTATTTGAAATCACAGGCAATTTGTGTATGATCATTGTCTCTAGTGACAGTCAGAGTGCATTCAAGCTTACAATTAATCAGCAAAAGCACAAGAGATCGAAACATATTGATGTTTGGGCTGTATTAAATAAATGTATTAAGCTTGAATACATGCTGAAATACCAGTTGAATTACTCACTGAAGCTCTGTGTGCCTCCAAACATTGCATATTTATGAACAAAATAGGAAAATTAATTAATATTTTGCAATGTTGTATGAGGCTCTCATTTATTTTGATGTAGTGGGGTTGTTATAATATGATATCGAAATAAATTGCTTTCCTTGGATATTGAATATTCTCTGTGGTTGAATAAAACAGAAGTTGCTTGTTGCAATCTTGCTGTGCCATGAAGCAAATGTATTTTATTACAAGGAAATGGAAAAACACAGGCAACGAGGAGTGAAAAAGGAAATACAGAAAATAAATAATCGATTAGAAAGAGAAGTTGAGAAAGCTAGAGAGAACTGGATGAGAAGTAAGTGTGAAGTGATAGAACAATTAGAAACAGAGGGAAAATTTGACTTGTACAAGGAGTCTGTGTAGATATGCTTTAAAGAAAAAAGGACAGTGGGGCTGGAAGTTGAAAACAAGGATGGAATGTTAGCCAGGGAGGATCATGAAATACAGCAAAGATGGAAAGAATACGAAGGAGAGCTGTATGATCTGCAATACAGACTGAAGGATTTAGGATTAGAAGAAGAGGGAAGAGTCTGCAGGGAGGAGATGGGTGGCCATTTCCTGGAAGAGGAAGTGGAGAAGGCTTTGGCAGAGATGAAGGACGGGAGATCCTGTGGGATTGATGTATTACCTAAAGAAATTATGAAAAGTTTGAAAGATGAGGGAAGATGAGAAATAGTATCTTTGTGTAATGATATGTATGAAAGAGGAGAATCATCAAAAGACTTTTTAACAGTTTTGATACCAATTGAAAAGAAAAGGAATGCAGTGAAGTGTGAAGATTTCAAAACTATTAGCCTCTTATGCCTCATTGCTAAGATGTTACTAACAGAGCTAAATACAAGAATAACCAGCAAACTTTCCATGTCAATTGCTAAAGAACAATTTGGATTTCAGAAATGGAGAAGTGCACATTTGCTGAGAACAATAGATGAAAGATACATTGAAAGGGGGAGAGATTGTTACATGGTTTTCATAGATCTGGAAAAGTCTTTTGATAGAGTGCAATGGGTGAAGTTAGTGGATATTCTAAAAAAAAATAAAGGCAATGACTGGAAGGAAAGAACGCTAATAAGTAGATTACACATCAAACAAGGAGTGAGAGTGGGGAATGATCTTACAGAAGAGGGAAAGATTACAAGAGGTATAAGACATGGATGCTGTTTGTCACCTATATTATTTAACATATATTTGGAGGAAATTATGCAAAGCAGTTCAAGAGGTAAAGGAGGTATATGCTTGGGTGGATGTATGATTAGCTGTGTAAGATTTGTTGATAACATGGTTTTGCTGGCAGAAATTGTCAAGGTATTCAGAAGAATATTATAAGGCTTTAGATAAACGGTGTAAGGAATTTGGAACGGGAATCAACAGGAGGAAAACTAAATATATGATGGTGGAAAGGAGTAAGAAAGAAATGATGATAAAGCTACAAGTAGGAATAATTGAACAAGTGGAGTCCTTCAAATATCTTGGGAGTATTGTGTGTGGTGATAAGAGTTGCAAGAAGGAGGTGAAAACTAGAATCGCTATGGGAAAGGAAGCTTACAATAGAAAGAAAAATTTATTATTAAAGCTGAGGAAAAACTAGCTCAATGTTTCTTATGGAGTGTAGGATTATATGGGGTGGAAACATAGGAGCTATGCAAAGAAGATGTAAAGAGGTTGGAAGCTTTTGAAGTGTGGATATAGAGGAGGATGGAGAAAATAAGTTGGAAAGACAAAGTAAGGAATGGAATGAGTAGGAGAGCAGAGGCACCATATAAAAAACAATTAGGAACAGAAAAAGTAACTGGATTGGTCATGTGTTGAGGAATGAGTGCCTGCTTAAAACCACCCCGGAGGGGATTGTAAATGAAGGGAAAAGAAGAGATCAACGAAGATATAAAATGCTTGATGACATCATGATAAATGGGAAATATGTAGAGACAAAGAAACTGGTGGAACAAAGGAAGGCATGGAAGGCTGTCGCTGTGAACGGACCTGTTGGATAGTAGAAAACCCTTAATGAGGATATATATAAAATACATTTATTTCTTCCTTGATCCCAAAAATATGTCTTTACATTATTATTTGTTATTTTATTTTTTCAACCTTTAAAGGGATTGTATCTTCCCAAAATTAATACTGATCAATTTCTTCTCCCACAATTGTTATCCCCATCCTTCCCAACTGGTCCATCTTTTTCTTAGCCGTGTGTGTGTGTGTGTGTGTGTGTGTGTGTGTGTGTGTGTGTGTGTGTGTGTGTGTGTGTTTGTTAGATCTCCTTGCCATATGATTAAGAATTATACCAAAATATTGTTAAGTGGGTTCATATTTGTGTTCATAGCTGCTTTCCTGCTTTCAACTGTTGTGACTGACAGGTTTACATTCCCTATTCCTCCCTATTTATTTTATGTAACAGTATTTTCAGTGTCACTATTATTGAATATGATACATTCATATGAATTTATAAGACCTGCTGAATTAGAATTTCCACACTGTTTTAACCTCTAAATCAAATAAAAAGGTATGTATGTGTTTAAAAGGGCTACTGGGTTTGATTGGTCATTTACTGGAATACAACCTTAAGAAGTAAAACATTTTTTTTATTTTACACATGTAAATTATTAACATTATAAAGTCATTGTAATGATCAAACCATAAATAAAGAGTTGTGAAATTTCGCACAGTGAAGTTTATATTTTGCACTTATTTGAGTCTGCAATTATGATTATGCTAGGATGGGATTATGTAATTAATGGAGCACAATGAAAGTTAAGTGTTAACTGTGATAGGAACATCAATGTTTCTGTGACATATTACTCAGCAGTTGCTAGAATTTATGGAGTCATTAGAGCAGTTTATGTTTTTACATTAATTTATGTTTGCAAAGTGACCAGTTATTTGAGTAAAGTTAAGAACAGAGAAATGAACTGCAATGTCATGCAAATATTAATACATGAGAACAGACAAAGTGACAAAAGGGTGGTGTCAACATAAACATACTTGCATTCTAATTTCAAGAGAATAAAGTTCCATCTGTTGCAAATCTTAAAATAATCCCTCTGTTTAAAATTAAAATTTGCTATTCCATTTAGAAACATGTTTGAGCATACCTGCAAAGATATTTCCAGCCAGATGCATAAGCCACGTCTGGCAACTAATATCCAAAGAAAGAGGTGAAGCAGTTAATAAAGAAATTGTAATAGCCAAAATACCACCAGCAGAACTTAGAGAAAGTGGCTCTGATGTAACTGCTTCTAACTGACTGCAAAATTCATTAAAAGAACTACATTAAAAATATTCCATTAATGAAAAAAATTAAGCATACTAATATAAATACTTTTAAAATATTAGATGAATTAAACTCAAAAAGCAACAAACACAAGATAGTCATACTGGCATAGTGTGTTACAAGTGAATTAAAGCAGTAAATAATAACAATGGAAATTGTAAATCTAAAAAATTAGCTCACCTTGAACTTCTTTTTAAATTTCCTCTTTTACAATTCATTTTACTCATCAAGAAGCAATTCCAGGCTCGAGGATAAGCAGTGGTGGTATAACTAACAGATAGCTGACTAAGTGACTCACAACATCCATACTACAATAAAATCAAAAAAATCCAATGGTTATCACAGCTGCTCAAGAACACACTTTATTCTTATCCAACTTAGCTACTAAACTTTACTAAAGACACTGCTAATTGCTTACTTACAGATAGAAATTTTGATGTCAAAAGCAATTTTTGTGACAACAGACTTATAATCCGTGACAGTGATGCTTCTACTAGTTTATCTGATGGTGTCGTGCACGGGTGCTGATTGAAAGGCACAGGTACGCTATTAATGACAGATCGATAAGGTAGTTGGTGATTTGTTATATCTGCTGTTGACAGCAATAACTGGTTCATATAATTGCTACTGTGGCAAGCAGCTTTAGCTGTCACTGCATCCTGTTGTGGATGGTCAATAGGGAAGTACAGTTTTTTAACAATCCTATAAAAAAAGAAAACAGAAGTAGTACATACATTGCCATACTTTATGATTATTTGGTTACAGAGGTTATAATATAATTATGTACTCACACAAGTGTAAATGTGATAAGGATAGAATAAAGTCATCACCTGCAAGAGTTGAATGTGTAATGGCACAAAAAAGACATGCAATCATTACTCAATGAACAGGATCTTTAAGTAACTAGTTGGTTTTAATTTTTGCTTCATGAATTATCTAATCCATCTCAATGTTGCTCCGTAATGGTTTCTACCTATTCTATATTTTGTAAGAAATTTATTTCGTCGACTCAATTATTTAATGAATGAGTTGTTTTAATAACAACACAGTAACAAGGGGGGAAACAATAATAATAAAAAGTTAATCTTTTTCTAAACATCTTTCAATAATATTAAGCACACCAACACAAGCTACAAACAGCTCTTTGTATGAAATCTGGAGATTATAAATGCACCATCAGTTAAAAGTCAGGTCTCAACAGATTTCAAAACCATTACAAACTGGACACTTGTATGTAAAAAATTCTAAGATTTTTAAAGTTTCAGTTTCACATCTCTCAACTCTCAAACTTTCTGAAGAACTATGCAGTAAGTTTGGCAATCTATTGTGGACAATGAATCAATTACAGTGATAATTCACTTAAACTACTGCAAATGAATAACACTTTCTCCAAAACCTTAAATTCATAAGATGGTTATATGTAGATCACAGACATCCATCACTGCAAACAACTGCCAAAAGTGAAGAAATCAAATTTATATTATAGTATGACCAGAAATGTGTTCTGTACACACCTTTGTTAAAAGGTCATTGATACATTCTCAGATATCTTTGCCTTCTTCTCTGACATAATACTGAGTAGCACCAATCTATACTATTATAAATCTGTCGAGGATTTGCACAAGCATCACACAAAAACTACTACTACACCAATTTGGTTGCACTTTCAAACATTCTGAAAGCATATGGTATATGCTTAAGATCTGCAGTATATCTTTTTACATCTTGATACTAGGGAACGGAGAAATAAATAATAATCAGTTCAAAATAGTACAGATAGGCAGCACAGATCTTACTGTATCTGAAATGTACACTCCTTAAAGAGCTACTAACAAAATATTGAACTACTACTCTTTGGAGTCTGTTTTGTTTTTGACTTAAGTTATTTATTTCTTCAGTTTTCTGAAATTTTTTACATTAAAATAAATCATACACTTTAATCAAATTAATAATTTTAAGTAATATTTAATTTACTGTAAACATCTTTGTGCTTTTACTTTTTGGATTTGTTGATATTTTTATTTATTTTTTACTTTAGTTATTTATTTCTTCATTTTTCTGAAAGATACTATATTAAAACAAATGGAATACATAATTTAACAAATACATCACAGATTAACATGTCAACAACAGTAACAAAATTATTACATCTTTGTGCTTACTGTTGATATTAAAACTTAAGAGTGTGGTGGAGTTTTATTCATGGCTTATCACCTTCATTGGTTAAATGAGAGATCGCATAGAACTTATGAAAAAACAAACCTTTATTGCATTTTCATAATTTAAATGCATCGGGTATGTACGGTCCTATGTAAATTAGTTGTAAAACAAAAATAACATACACATTGTTTTTTACTAATTCATCTATCAAATACCTTCGATCTTTCTTAATAGCTAATATGTCCTCATTTCTGTGGTATAAATTACTCTATACAATTTGGCATAGATTCCACTATCTTACAACACACATCTTTAAAGGTAGCCATACACAATCGCTCCATTTGGATGACATCCATGCGGATGACATCCAAAAGTGTAGCACATACACGATCATTCCATCACTCCAGTCAGCCACAACAATGAAAAAAGAGGCAAAGCAAGCAACAATAGGTTATCAATTTGCTATACAACAATCTAGTTATGCCAAGTACTAAATAAAATGAGCCCGAATT
>JARYHS010002482.1:0-32279 GCA_031002005.1 Vandiemenella viatica
AACCATTTCCCTTGTATGGCTTTTTTTTTTGTCTTATGTTGGGAAAGATTAGAGTAGTGAGGAGATGTTTTAACAAGTAAACGCGAAATAAACAACTAAATACAAATGTCCTGAAACAAAATGGGCTGCACTTTTTGGTACCTGTGCAGTGACATCGATCGCCCTATGTGGCGTGCACGGGAATCGTTTCAGGGGTAAAAAAAATAGCTGTGTGCGGATCTGTTATGTGAAATTGCGTAACAGTAAGGACGAATTTAAAATTATAAGGCCTCCTTTTTAGGCATTATGATTACTGAAACATAAAAACAATTGCAAAGAAAATCCCTTGAGCGTGTTTTGAGGACCGCGTAGGTTGTGTAACGGCGACGGAAAACTGGTTATTATCGGGTCGATCACAATACATTACTTTACTCGTGTTCCTATTTCTCTCTAAAGATTTTTTATCCTGTTTTGTCCCACATTTTTTTTGTAATAACTTAAAAAATCTGAAATTTGTATGGAACTGCTTGTTGTCATTGGTTGGGATTGCGATTAAATATTGCAGTTTTTGTATGTAACTTCAGTTCCTTTTTACTTAGTCTGAAGGATAAACATTTGATAAACCGCAAGTTTCGTTACTTATTTCGCGTAGGCCTTCAAATCGGTTCAGTCGATCGCTAGTTGTTTTATTTTAATTTCTCCAGTTTTTTGTGGTCAAAATTGCTACGAATTGCTTTGCAATGTTATTTTGAGCCGCCATACCTAGTTTTGAAGAGTTTATGCGTTGTGATAACTGAATGAATGTATCGCCTGGTATGCGTCGCTCTTAGCTGAGTTTCTTAGCGATAAAGCTGTTTGTCTGAAGGATGTGCCGCCGTTCATTCATTTATTAGCCGTCGTTACGTTGCTTTACGGTGGTTGCCGCGCATTGATATACGACCAACTTCTTTAGTCCATCCTCTATTGTCCTTCCTCAACCCTTCTATTTTTCGTTTCGTGATTATCTCCTGTTGACAGTTTCTGTGTATCATAACCAGACGGATTTTCTCTTCTCTTCTTCATCAGTTTCATTTCATCTCTTAGCCCCCGTGCGACTAAATTAAAATAAACCCTTCGAAATGGTTTCCGAAAGTTGAATTAAATGCCCTAGTTTCGCAATGCTAACGTTGTAACGTAATTCATTGCAGTCTTGACCATAAACAAAATAAAGAAATTAAAACTACAACGACAAACATTATGTGATGGAATAGACGTAAAGAACCAGAGGCGAGAGCATTGACACGGGGTGAGAGTCCCCAAATCACTCCTGAAGAATGCCGTGATGGTTCCTTACAATGCCCATGGCCTTCCTGTTCCTTGTCTGCAGTCCTCTGATGACCTGGACGTCGACAGTGCGTAAAGTAAGAGCCTATCGCTATAAATACATCGTATACTGGCGATGAGGCATGGAAAGATATTGCATTAGGCACGAAAAGTAGTGCATGGAGGGAAAAGATGACCATGACCACAAGCTGGCACTCGATTTCAGGCACAAGGGTGTGGGAAGATTCTCTTTTTTAGGTAAGGGTGTCAGGGATTGGAATGAGTTACCAAGAGAAATGATGTAATAATTTACCGAAAACTTTGAAAGAATTGAAAGATAAAATTTAGTAGAGGGCAAATGTAGGTGGGTGCAGGATAGGGGGAAGATGGGTGTGTAGGGAAATTGCCACCGGAGCCTGTGCTCCATTGCAATTACATTAAATTTAAAAAAATATATATATATGTATTCATTGCTCTCGATTGGGTGATGTTCTCACATTTTTGCTGGTTTAGTGTAGACCAGAGGTACCCAAACTTATTTTTCTCATAGACCACTTTCAAAATTTTGCTGGTTCCGGTGGACCCCCTGAAGCTACATTTCTACCATATTCCCAACCTAGTTAGATCTTCATATTTTTGTCAAATGTGAAGATCTAACTATGAAAATTTGCGTTGCGGCTGAGTTCCAACCACGTTCCTATTAACAGTTTTCGAAAAGGAAGCGATAAATCGACTGGTCAATTAATTAAATTGATTGTGCTAAGAGTGGTTGTGCAAAAAACAACTCACAGCACAAGAAACCAATTATTCTCACTATTTTTTTTTAGAAAGCTCCCCATTCGGAGTGGTAAAACTAAAAAGCAAAATAGTATATTTTCTTGTGTTGTATAAATTTATTTGAATAAATTTATAATTTATTACACTATTACTTGTTATAACAGTCTGACATAATATAATTAAAATTAAACATTAATAACGTAACTTCTACAATGGCAATTAAAAAATAGTTCTAATTTTAATGGGAGGGGTGTAATTGATGGATTGACAGCAAATTATCAATATTTGGCTTCAGTTTTCTTAGGAATAACCGCAAATCCCCCCGTTTTGTAATATTCAGTCTGCTCCTTTTTTTTTTGTTAAAAGGTTTGTTATTACGCTAAAACGTGCAAACAGAATATACAAGTTTTTACAAGTAATAGTCGCTGAGCTTCTTAAAATATTATCTGCCTACATAGATAGGTGAAGTCAAACCTACATTTTTTTACAATCGAAGTTCTTTACTATCGAAACCAGATAAATTTTCGTGGACCCCCGCTATCGAATCGTGAACCCCCACTTTTTTATCACGCCAACATAGACCCCTGTTGAGTCTCCCGTGGACCCCTGGGGGTCCACCTGGACCACTTTGGGAATCAATGGTGTAGACAATCAGCTTATGTTACTAGTTTGCACATAAATGGCTAGCCTTATTCTAAACAAGTGTTAAAAGTCTAATTTAAGCGGGTCAAGTTTACATCGCGATACAGTGAATATGGTACTCTTCATGCTTTAGTCCAGTTTCAGTCTACACTGAAAGTGTACGGTGAAATTAATTGTGATAATTTCTGCTGTACGAACTACGAAACTTGATGAAGCAAACGTTGTTGTTACCCGAAATGTAGTTCGCGATGCATTTCATGTGTTATGTGTGTCTACATAGTTTGATTTTGTAGCGGCAATAGTAATGAAAATGTGGGTAGGTTGAAATGCAGCTTGTACCAGAAGGGACAAACCATTTATTTATTGTTCTATCTTGATTCTCTGGGTGGAGCCGCGTCGATTTATTAAAACCTAACGTTTTCTGAAGAAAACCACATCACGATGGCAGAAACGTTATGTTTTAATAAATCGACGCGACTTCACCCGGAGAACCAACATAATACATATAGTGACCGCGGAAGCTTTCGTAATCAATTTATTTATTATTAGTTGTTAGTAATTTCATGAGCACTATGTTAGTGACACAACGTGTATCGTGATGTATACTACTCCCATTTAAGCTTCTGACTATTGGCGACAGCATATCTCGAGAACTAAGCGAGGTATCGAAAATGTTTATTCTTTATGTTCTATTTCTCTCCTCGTGTTACATAAGAATCTATCATCAAATTTGACTTTGGGGAAATTTTTCTTCTGAATTTCAATCCAAAACGCTTAACTTTTGAGACAGTATATCTCGAGAAATAAGCGAGATATCGAAAAAAATTATTCATTACTTTTGATTTGTCTCGTTGTGTTACTTATGAATCTATCGTCAGATTTGACTGTGGGGATTTTTTTTTCCTTCTGAATTTCATCCCCAAACACCTCACTTTCGAGGCAGCGATATCTCTAGAAGTAAGCATATCAAACCAAAATATTCTTCATTTTTTATTTGTCTCGTCAATTTACACAATAATGCACCATAAAATTGCGGTGCCATTACTGTGGTATGATTCCCTTGAGATGTTTCCGTGTTTCTAGTGGTATCCAATATGGCGACCTCCCCACCCCACCCCACTCGTTTCTTCCTCCATGGTCCTCGCCTGCTCTGTTCTACCAGATTCGCAGCCCGAGCGTGGTGGTGTAACGGTTAGCGTTCTGGCCTCGCATTCGGGAGGACGGCGATTCGAATCCCCGTCCGGGCATCCAGATTTGGGTTTTCCATGGTTTCCCAAATCACTCCAGGCAAATGCCGGGATGCTTCCTTCAAAAGGCCATGGCCGAATTCCTTCCCATTCCTTGCCCCCCCCCCTCTCCATCCTCTCCCGTCTCTCGCTGTTAAGAGACTTGTTTGGGACTGTGATGGATAGCACGATTAATATCCTCTCTCCTGGAATTAACTAAATGTGCGATCGTTGCTCCCCCCCCCCCCCCCCCATCCCAACACTTCGTGCCTATACATTTTCCATTTCCTTCTTGTTCTCAATCTCTTTTATGCATGTATTCTAAACACATTGCACTTAGTGACATTGTTGATCCATAAAATTGAAATTCTTCGTTCCTCACCCACTGCCAGTTTTAATGTATCGAAAGCATTAATCTGCAGAGAAGATCGCTTCCTGCGTATGTTTGAGATGTCTCGTACGCGTCTTTGATTTAGTGTACCGGAAGTTGCGTCACATCCGCGAGCAATATCCGGGCTATACGAATCTGCCTCGTACGGCCCCGTGAGCATTGGTAATGTGAGTTGTGATGGTTGCACTGTTCGTCTGTAGTGCAGCGCCCGCCCGCCTTGACGCGTGGCAGCACACTCGCGCTGTCGTTCAGTTGTTATCGGATTCACTGTTTTTGTACTTGCTAAGTAGCAGGTGGTTTGTTTGTGTTAGTTTTCTGGGTGCCGTACTGTAGTAACGCCGACATCTTGTTGAATTTCTAAACAGTCCGCAGAGCTGTTTAATTCCCTATTGGTAATTGCGGCATTAGAAAACAGAAGGAAACTGATGTTGACGTTGTATTTGGCATCTTCGCTCTCTGCTCAGGTCGCAAGTCACATATTGTGTGCTTGGTATCGACATGTGATGGTTTGCTTGATTCTGTCTAACTTATTAAGGGGGCCGTCCATTAATTACGTGACGTGAATGGGGGGAGGGGAGTCTACGGAAATCTCACGCGACGTTTCGAAATTCTTGAAGGATGGTAGAGCTTAAAAAAACCTGCGAATGTCGGCGTTATGGGGGTATATGGTCTAGAAACTACGCGGAAACCGACCTTAGGGGAGGGGTAGAGGGTAAAAGCGCCCTTGGAAACATGAGAGCAACAAAAAAAAATATTAAAAAACTACGAGATCGATTAGCAGGAGGGGGGGGGGGGGTTTTCTCCGTCGAAATCTCGCGTCATTATAGAAAAAGGGGGGGTCCGACCAAATCTCACCAGAGGGGGAGGGGTCCGGAATTCGTAGACAAATAAAAAAATAGAAACTGGATGCGGAATGTATCTGCCCCCACACCTTCATGCGAGTTGACTGGGACGAGTGTACTGTCTTGCTGCGCGCGCAGCACTGGATAGTCCACTCTCCTCAGGTACAAGACAGACAGTTGACTGAGGATAGTGGACTCGGCTCACGACCGACTTCAAGATGGCGACAACTAACAAGTCGCGTAAGCGGAGTCAAGCAGAGGCATTCAAATCTTCAGAACTGCATGAAAGTGAGGAAAATCTGTGAACATTAAGAATAAAAATTATAAGAACAATTATTTTAGAGACTCTGCTATCAAAAAATTGCTTCATAGCGGTGTCATTTTTTATGTATCGGAAAAAATATTTCGCAATAGCTCTTCAAATTGAGATACAGTTAGTTTTAAATGATGCAACTCTATATTTTCACTTGCAACTTTATTTTTTTAAAAAGGCGCTGAGGCATTTAAAGCATTTCTTTTTAATATCCACTATTTTAACGTTTTTCTATGTTTTATTTTATTATTCTTCATATCATTCAACATTATAATCAACAAATTAGCTACGATGTTAATTCCTTTCTGTAATATGGACATACTATTTTCAATAAGATCACAATATAGGAGTAGAGAACTGTCCTCACAGTGGACAGTACACTGTCTTGTAATTATTACTAGCATGCTAGTCCACTCTCTTACCCCCACCACCGACGGTCCGGCCAATTGTCGTTCCAGTCAACTCGCATCGTCTAAACGCAGCGAGTACGCGCACACTACAGCAGGCCGCATCGCATCGCATTGAGCGATAAATGCTGCAACGCACATCTGGACGCAGCGAGTCGCATTTCTTTATTGTCACCGCCTTCGGTTCTCGACGATTATTCAGCCGCTTCTGCACATGCAGATGGGACACATCAGACAAGAGGTCTATTATTTTTATATATATTCATTGAAGAAAATTAAGCAGAAAAGGCAATGGGTTTAATTTAAAAAGGAATCTTCCGCTATTTCTTAGGCACATTAGATGGCAAACATGTTATAACAGTTCTACCGAATTGCAGGTTCTCTTTATTTTTAATTCAGAAAAATGAATGTTTTTCATGGTTTTATCAGCCCTTGCAGTTGCTGAATACCGTTTTTGGTCGTCGGAGGATTGGGGAAAAAATTAAGATGGCAAAACATTTAGCCACAACAATTTATGTGAGGCAATGGCTGCAGGAAAACTGAATTTGCACGTTGACAACCTGAGATAAAATGCAGTATGTAATAGTAGTGGATGAGGCTTTTCCACTTTCGAGATGAGGCCTATTCCAGAATATCAGATAAAATGAAATGAAGAGAAACAAACCTTCAATTACAGGCTCAACAAACTATGGAGGGTGATCGGTAACTGCTTTGGTGTTATAGGTAGAAGGTTTCAAAATGTATAAAGAAGAATGTCGGTGTTACCTAAATGATAAATAAAGTAATACTGGCCACGTGCTGCATTCAGTAACCTTTTGATTAACGATATCTAATTGGGATGCAGAAGATAAGAACGATAGTGACAACAAAGAAATTTCAATATTTGACTTACACACGTTTCTAGGTTATATCACAAATCATTAAGATTTGGAATAATTTCACAAAATATTTTTAAACAATTAGGTTAAGTTGGTAACACGAAGCTTTACAAGCGGGATTCAAAGAAAGTGATAGAAAATTATAATACACACGTAAAATAAACAAAAGAAAATACCAAACATGACATACCTGGTTGTTTTAACTAGTTTCCTATTTCCTGCCAATTTTTGTTATTATATTTTGCGTCTTGTAAATCATAAAACTCTTTGAAAGTCATTACTTATCCATTACGTTTGAATAGTTTAAGTTAAAACATACAAGCAAAGAACAAGTGGGCATGAGCTAGAAATTTTATAATTGTTTCATCTTTATTAAAGTTCATAAAGTAATTAAATTTTCAGATTGCAATTACTTATATTTTTTTCAAAATTCATTCACCATCCTGCGTGCAAATTTTCAGCCAATTTTGTTGAAGTAATGGAGTTAGTTTACAGAAATAGGAACACACAAGTTACAAAAGTCAGTCAGTGCTGTTGGAGCTCCTATCGCAAACCTGGTCGCGACTGAGCGCATCGAGGCGCACAGGCGGAAAAATACGCAGAGCTGGCCAAGCGATCCGGCAGTGCGACGCGATGCGGCCCGTCCCGCCCCGACTCGACCCGCCTCTGGTGTGCGTTACCCCATTAGAATCAGTGTAAGCGATTGCAGACGCATTTCTGCGATGCGGCCCGCCCTAGTGAGCGCGGACCTTTAGTGTCTGCCAACACGACCAAAGCAAGTACCGTACTTAACGTTGCATAGCAAGCTGTGCCAGAGGTGAAAATCTCCACCGAGACAGGGATTCGAACCGGGGACCTTTCGCTCCCCAGTCATACTTATTAGCTACAGATATACTGTTAACATTAGCAACTCATCAGACACTTGTACTGGGTTTTCTTATGCGACTAGTGCAGCTGACCTGCCAACATACACTGCTGTTTACATCGCACAAACGGCTAGAAAATTCGAAACAGGATATAAAGAGCACAAAAGGGCATTAAGATGCTCTATTTATTCTTGCAGAACATTTAATTGAAAGAACATTTAATTGAAAACAAACACGAACACACAGAAATGGGAACAGACAACTACAGGAAAAACGTGCTGAAGTTCAAGAAAATTTTCATATACAAATGGGGTAAAGGGGAAAATGTGATCAATGAATACATCCATCTGACGAACCAGACATTATGTACGGCACTAAAAATGAACTCGCGTTCAACCACATCGCTATATCAAAGATAAAACCTGACCACATCAAGCAAAACAAATTAGGTTGGTAATACATAAAAGTAGAGAATCACGAGAGACATGCATCAGTTAAAAAGGGTGTGAGACAAGGTTGTAGTCTATCCCCGTTAATATTCAACTTGTATGTAGAAGAAGCAATGAAGAAAGTCAAGGAAAAATTTCCATTGATGTGGCATAAGTTTTCAGGGAGAAAAAAATCAGTATGCTACGATTTGCTGATGACATTGTTTTGTTAGCAGAGAGGGCTGAAGATATTGAGAAGTTACTGAATGCCATGAACAAAATACTGAAGGAAGATTTTGGACTGAATATAAATCAAAGTAAGACAAAAGTGATGAAATGTAGCAGAAATGATACCAGTACTAGCAGATTAAATATAAAAATAGGATCAGATGCAATAGGAGAAGTGAGTGAGTTCTGTTACTTGGGAAGTAAAATTACAACCGATGGCCGAAGCAGGAATGATGTTAAAAGCAGAATAGCACTAGCAAAAAGAGCCTTCAAGAAAAAGAGAAACCTTTTAGTTTCAAATATTGATCTAGGAATTAGAAAGAACTTTTTAAAACTCTATGTGTGGAGCACAGCACTTTACGGTAGCGAAACATGGACTTTAGGAATACCGGAAAGAAAGAAACTTGAAGCATTTGAAATGTGGTGCTACAGAAGAATGCTGAAAAGAAAATTAGGTGGACAGACAAAGTAAGAAATGAACGAGTTTTGGAAATGATGGATGAGAAAAGAAGTTTGTGGAAGAAGAGACAGGCTGGTAGGTCATATGTTGAGACATGCTGGATTGGTTAATTTGTTAGTGGAGGGAACAGTGGAAGGTAAGAACTGTAGAGGAAGACAGAGATTAGAATATATGAAGCAGATAATTGAGGACGTGGGCTGTAAGGGGTATGTAGAAATGAAGAGGTTAGCACAGGATAGGAAGGGATGTAGGATTGCATCAAACCTGTCGAAAGACTGACGGACAGCAAAAAAAAAAAAAAAAAAAAAAAAAAAAAAAAAAAAAAAAATTACATGTGCCATAGACAGTTAGCGTCTTTGAGAATCGAATATAAACAACAACAAAAACTTGTTTCAGAAGCTACATTCGAAAAGTAACGTGAGTAAATAGGTTTTTTATACAAAATTGTACAGTGGGTGAAAAACCTCAAAAGGATAAACTGATATGGAACAGTTCCACTCACTAATGTAATGTACAAAAACTGTAAGTAAAATAAACAAAAAATAAAACTTCATAACGGATTTATACCTTCATTTAGATCAGGGGTGGCCAACACAAATGATCTTGTGGGCCACTTTGGAATTGCATCATAACTCCGCGGGCCATATATAAAACTACAGGGCGTTCGCCGGGAAACGCTACCCACTGTTAGCGCTACAAGGAAGAAACTGCTCCCGGCGAGCGAGCGGTCAGCTTCCGGCATTGTTCGACCGTCGGCCACGGACTATTTCATAATAATTACGCTTTATAAACTTGTATATGCTAAGCATTTAAATGTGACGTCAGTTGCGGATCAACAGTGCCATCGTGGACACCCTGCAGGTACCAGTTGCAAAATCTAATCCTAGGTCCCTGGTCTATTTCTGTAATTTTATGCACCACAATTGTTTTGTACGGCTTTAAGTGAACTAGTTTTCTTACTTTCCAAGCTGACGTCTTAGATACGCCTGCCTGCTGCCCTAACTGAGTTAATGATTTTTTTGGTGACTGTTCTAGTCGAAAAGCGATATCGTCAATTTTCTCCTCTGTGAGAATACGGTTGACCGACAGTCTTTTTGTTAAAAAATGAACCCGTTTCTCTTACTTTTTTAACCAGACGCAGAATTGTTGATTTAGCTGGCAGTAAAGCGCCAGGATATTCGCGACGAAATTTACTGCGACACTTTTTAAACGACTTCTTCTTCACATATGTATCGTAGAGAAATATTCTTTGTTGCAAACTGTAACGTACCATAATTTTACTCACACTCAAACACGGTACAGATTAGTAAGAGTATGAAGCCCCAAACCACAAAGAAACGTTTATTCATAACACTGTTGGGGCAGCGGAGGTGTTAAACAGTGCGGTGATTCACGGCGCCGTGTGGCGGGAGTTGCTGGCACCACTGTCCCAGCAAGTTGTCGACGGCAACAGACTGGGAGGGTAGCGTTTCCCGGCGAACGCCCTGTCTATATCACCACAAGGGACATTTTTTTGCAGTGAAAAATTGAAACATGAGTTATTATTGTGTTTATTATTATTCTTACATGTAAGCATAGATAATAATAATGATACAAAACGCACATTGTTAAGAAATATGTAACACTAAAAATGAAATATAAAAAATATTTTGTAAAAGTGTTATGAATCTCACGGGCCGGAAAAATGTCCAAGGCGGGCAACTTGTTGGCCACCCCTGATTTAGATAAACATTATGTTAAACATCAGAAGTTGTTTTAGGGCACTGATGATAATCTAATAAGCCGAAACGCATCTGCCATAGCGAGGTTTTCATTTGTTAGCTGCAGTAGACGGATAAGAAAACCCAATATATTAGTATAGAAGCTAAGCATAACGGCCTAAGTATTCAAAATCATAAGATTTTACCCTCCAAAAATCGGCTACCGCGGCTATAAATTTCGTAATTTCCGCGAAGTTTTTGCGCCGACTTCACTCGTGCCACACAACCGACTTTTAGCGAAGCTTTGAACGTACGGTATATGGGATCAGCTTTGTGAATGGGTAAAGGATTTGCTAACTGGTCGGTCGCAGTATGTTGTCGTTGAAGGAGAAAGTTCTTCTAATCTAGATGTTACGTCGGGTGTACCTCAAGGAAGTGTAATAGGACCACTTCTTTTCTTAATTTTTATAAACGATCTCGGAGACAAAGTGAAAAGCCTTTTTAGATTGTTTGCTGATGATGCGGTTATTTATAGGGAAGTAAGAAATTTGGTCGATTGCTTAGAAATTCAGCGCGATCTGGATGTTATTTTGGCTTGGTGCGCTGAGTGGCAACTTACTCTAAATTGTAAAAAGTGCAAGACAATGAGCATAACTAACAAAAAGAATCCGATTGTTCAGAAATACGAGGTAAACAGTTCAGTTGTTGATATGGCCGATTCTATGAAATATTTGGGAGTAACAGTACAAAGGAAAACGAAATGGGACATACACATTAATTCGTTAGTAGGTAGAGCAAATTCTAGGCTGCGATTCATAGGTCGAATCTTGAAAAATTGTAATGAACAAACAAAGGAGATAGCGTACAAATCTCTTGTGCGTCCACATTTGGATTATTGTTGTGCCATTTGGGATCCGTTTCGTAAGGGGTTGATCGAAAGTATAGAGAAAGTACAGAGAAGAGCCGCTCGATTCGTGACCGCTTGCTACAGTCCTTATGAAAGCGTCACAGAACTGATTAGTAGATTAGGTTGGGAGTCTCTGGTAGATAGACGACACACGTTTCGTGTAAACTTATTGGAAAACATGCGTACTCCCACTTTCACTTTTGAGTGTAGTGAAATACTTCTTCCACCAACCTATTTGAGTCGGAAGGACAGGAAAGATAAGATTAGAGAAATAAGGTGCCGGACTGATTCTTATATGAATTCTTTTTTCCCTCGTACCATTAGGGATTGGAATGCACAGCAATTTTGTGAATTGCAGAGTATATATGTAGATGTAGATGTAGACATCTGGGGACAGAGTTTGTGCGCGCCTGCCCTGATTCGAACCGCGGACCCCTCTGTCAGTGACCAGTATGATGGGAAGTAGGGCCCAACTTTTCCCCTTCTCGAGTTTTTCACAGATAACCTCATATTTTTTACTGTCCGTTGATCTTAATAGCAACTCTGATTTGTTACATTATTTTATCTCTTCTTCATACCATACATAATAAAATAACAACCACCACTCCTATTTCGATATATAATCAGTTGTAAATTATATAAATGGAGTAATTTAGTATTGAATGACGGGGTTCGCACGTTTTGAAACAAATGACACCGCATGGTTCGAACACCCCTCCGGTCATTCAGATATCTGCCATCTCTCCAGTCCTCAACCGACGCTGCCTCTACTCCGGCACGCGTTATCTCCGTTGGTGTGATCTCCGTGGTTTCTTATTCCACCGACGACTCACTTTAGATCGCTACCGCAGATGTGGATTGCGCGGCCATTTGAAGACATTTCACTTGCTATTCGGAGTCTCCTTGCCAATATTGCTTTCTAGCGTTTTGTATAAGAATTATCGCTAAACTGGTACAGTAACAGGTTAGATAGCCACAAGAAGCGCACTGCGCGGCCTATCCGTAACACTGTAACCTGGCGGCCGAACAATCCTTCGGGATCTCCCGGCCAACAATGCTATATGATTATTGAATGGACCATCAGTAATCAAAGTATAGTACATATATATACTATATCATACATATATATCGGTTATATATACTGGGGTGTCAGGTCATTTTGAGCTGCAAAGTAGGTAAAAACCCAACTTTTAGGAAAAGTGTGAACTTTGGCTGATTTTCGAAGAACTGTAGCTCGCTTAATTTTGAGTTTAGAAAAAAGTTTGTGATACGAAAGTTGTAGGAAATTTTGTCCTCTTTCACATTTGAAATAGAATATTTCTTGATAGGACTTATCAGGAAGGAGTTATAGACGAAAAACTGAAAAAAGTACCCAAATTTTGATGTTTTTTGGCCACAGAAAATTGTGCCGAGGGTGCTGGAGGTCGAAAACTTGGTTTCTGCATACTCTCACCAATATATACAAGATAAGAAAAAAAAATCTTCTACGTGATGTGATGCAAGTGAGAACTACCCCGTTACTGGACTAATATGAAGATGAATGAATGTATGTATGTTTGTTTGTTCTTCATACAAATCCACAGTTTTCATCCAATCTCGATGAAACTTTGCACACTTATCCTTTGAAACAAGGAGAAAAATACTCTCTACATTTGGTTGAAAAATTATCTGTATAAATAATACATGTTGTCTCATACTTTCGAAATACTACTGAATGGCGATAGACAGACGCGTTGGATATGGACGTCTGTATACTGCTTTTCCGTGTATCGATCAGACAGCTCAGTGGTTAAAGCGCTTGCTTACAAATGTTTCTGTCGTCTTCTCCGGTTCAAATCTCCGTGGAGGCTAAGATTTTTAAAAATTGTTTTTGATCGTAAGAGTCAGGCCTGGGCCGTAGGTTATTCGGATTGAATGTTAAACTGTAGAAATCACAAAGTTAGGGGTGCAATGCGAGGCAAATAGTAGGTGTGTGTGTGTGTGTGTGTGTGTGTGTGGGGCTATATCAATATTGATGGAATTTGACAAGAACACAGGACCTTATCGACTCTGTGTTGTTGGGTCCAATCCTTCGTTACCAACAACTTTCAATATTAAATTCTGGCAAAAAATTCTTAATCCACGCGTACGAAGTCGCGGGTACGAGCTAGTTTCTTATAATTAGAAACATTTAAGAAAAGTCTGTGTTTAGTATGCGACATTTGTTTCACGTTATCAAGGATGACGAATGTTATTTCTTTGAATGTGCTGTTCCTTGCACCTCGTATTCAGTAATTCATTGTTTCCTCGAATTGTTACACCGTATTTACCCGTAAGAATCCTTTTTATATTGTCATTTGATTTCTGTTATTGCAGTTGGTCGTGATTCTGTTGAGGCCTTGGAGTTTTCTGCTCTCTCCTGTCCCCTTCCAACGCTGTGTGTTAATTGCCCTCACGGCCGCTAGATGCCACCCGTATCCGTTTTCTGGTACTACTCACTGGAACGCTAAGCTAATAGTAAGGACGGACTCTATCTTCGAAGCCACAAACCACCTGAAATCTGTCGACTTACCAAACCAAGCTAACTTTCCTATTCAAACCCCCGAAATTCCAGAAGCAGGTATTCTTTCTTACAGGCACAGTAGCTACTCAACCAGCAGGCGAGCTTAGTATGAAAACTTCTTTTCTAGACTATAAACTGTGCGATTTATTTGCAAAAAAAAAAAAAAATATCTTAGGTTGTCACACCACTGCAAGTACTGATAAAACTTCACTTTTACGTTTATGCTGGAAGAATCACCGTCGTTGGTCGAGGCCCAGAAATTTTCTGACCAGCCTTGTAATGTAAGGCTGTTGGAAACAGGGATGTTTTTTTCTGGAATAGATAACGGGATTTTTTGTTTTATTGTGACTTACGCAACTAATTCTCATTACCTGCGCTTGGAGCATGACTCAAAAGAATTATTGATTTTTGTGAGGGTTGGTAGCAGGGTAATTGAGGCGAAACCAAATTCCTCACTAACCAGGGTTGGTAACACTGACGAACGGCCGTTCGCTAAGATGGCGGCGTGCGGTTTGATGGAGAAAACTGCTTGCTTGCGGTTACGTATTACTGTAGCTGCGTTTTAGCTTCGTGTGAACTATTTTTTAATACGATAGACTGTTTTTCAAAGATGTCGCTTTTTTTCATTCTGGATGCTTTCGTAATTACAGGTAGTTGAAAATTTCCAGTTTCTGTGACTTAAAAATTTAATTTCGTATCGCAGTTAGGGATTGCAATCCAGCAAAGCGGGATCCCGCATCATTAGACAGTCTGGCGGACCCCGCACAAAATTAAGCGGATCCGCAATCCGCAAAATGCGGATAAAACGCGTGTCAGTGCGTGACTCGCTGCCCCACTCGGTCTCTGTCGGATATTTTGCACTGTTTTGCCTGTACCAGAGCAGTTGGCATTTGACTCGTGTGAACAAGCGTTTGTTTTTGTCAACCTACGTCATTCTTAAGTAAATAAATACACTTTTACGTATTCATCAAAACTTACGTTTTTTACGAGTACACATTTCTGGAATTTAAGTTATGGTGCATATTTTGTACGATTTTCTAACTATATAATTATTTTTTTAAGTGTCGCACACGTTATCTGAACTACACGGTTAGAGCTTTTTATTCACGGTTTCATTATTCCCATTTTCTGTATTTGCACCCCGCAGGGGCCTGGTACGCAAGTGCCAGGTACGGGTTTGGCGAACCCGCGGTGCCCGAGCTGGAAACTTGTGAGCGCCGCAAGTTTCCCACACCGTAAACTCCTACCATGCTTCAACGACCACCGTAGGGCGTGGCGGTGGAACGTTGTGTGCCTAGGAGAACGGGGATCTTGGCTTCATCGCCCGGATCGCGAGGACGGTACAAAACCTCTATAAAAAACCCCTCAACCTCAAGGTCGGATACGTGCCGAGGAGGTGCATGGGTGAGAGGCAGATCACTCGCTAACGTACAACCTCAGGGGGCACCTGCGCACCCCTGTTGTATTAGCGCTTCTTTTTAAAATGGTTTAACTCGTGGGACCAAAATGAAGCCTCACAAGAAAACCACAGAACCCTGCGGCCCGGGTGTGTCGCAGGCAAATAAAAATACACCCAGTTCAAAAAAGCGGGCGAGGGTTGAAAGCCCTCCCCCAGAACAGGATAAAAGTAACGGGAAGGATTGTCAAGGATGCCTTCGTTATTATGTCACGGATGGAGGGATCTTTTGAAAAGATCTCTCCCTTTTACATCCATAAAGGTTTAGAGGGTATTGCAGGTACCCTCAAATCGGTTAAAAAGCTGAGGAACGGGACTCTGCTTTTGGAAACATCCACCCAATGGCAGGCTGTCCAACTCCTTAAGTGCGAGAAGCTCGGGGAGTTCGCAGTAAAGTGCGAACTCCACAAAACTCTAAATTCTAGTAAGGGTGTCATCACCTGCAGGGACCTTATGGATTTAGAGACCGAGGAACTCCTTAAGGAGTGGTCCAAAGATCATGTGGTCGAGGTTCGCCAGATAAAACGAAGGGTTAACGGCAGTCTTGAGAGACAGCCACCTTCGTCCTGACGTTCGACACTCCGACGTTGCCCAAAAAACATCAAGGCAGGCTATTTGAATTTGAATATCCGCCCGTATGTGCCGGACCCAATGCGCTGCTTTAAGTGCCAGCGGTTCGGCCATACGACGGCGACCTGCAAGGGTAACCCCACCTGTGGGAAGTGCGGAAGGGCGGCTCATCAGCCAGGCACTAGCTGCACGCTCCCACAGTGTGTGTGAACTGCTCCGGGGGCACATCCAGCCTGGGAGCAGGGAGTGTCGATTGTATCTGGAGGAAAAAAAAGATACTAGGAGTTGAAAAACGAAAGAGCGGATTTCGTATGGCGAAGCCAAGAAGCAGTATAAGGCTCTGGCTCCACCAGTCTTCGCTACCAGCTTCGCGAAGACGTTATCAACTCCCGTCAGGAAAGAAAGTGTCGCTACCCAGACGTCCGTTGCGGACATGGGCACAAGTCCAATGTGCTCATGTCAGTGCAGATGTGGTGCCACACCCATCAAGGTCATTACACCTAGGACCTCGGACGTGGGTAGCAACACTCTGACAACTCGACCACATCGACAGCAAGTCCACCAGTAAAAGCACAGCCATCCGTTACAGTAGCTACAGTCGTGGGTGCCTCTGCAACAGCAGAAAGGCACCCATTGCAGAAGCATTACCTGCAGCAGATGTAGCAAAGGCAACGCCATCTGCCAGTAGCGGATGGCAAACTGTGCAGAAAGTTCGGGGTCCGAAATTCAAACATACGGACCCCACCATGTTCTTAAGTCCCCTTCTACATCTCCTCCCAGTTCCCCAACTGGCAGGAGAAGAAGGGGAATAGGCCTCGGCGGAAGAAAAATCCGCACGACTCCGAGGCCTTAGAACAAGTGTCGTCTTCGGACCCAGAAGACGACATAATGCTGGTGGACGAACATAGTTCCGTTCCTCAGCAATCGCATGCGCAGGACCCACCCGACCCGGGGCGGGTGGTTTTAAATAGGTAGAATGGCTCCCATACTTCAGTGGAACGTTAACGGCTTTCAGGCTCACAAAGAGGAAGTCCAACTCTTAGCACGGTCTGATCCTTTGTGTCTCTGTCTGCAAGAGACACATTTCAGACCGCTACACCAGCCAGTGCTAAGAGGATATGACATATTCCGAAAGGACGATACCGAGGGTGATCGAGCTAAGGGAGGAGTGGCGGTGTTGGTCCGAACACTGTCCACTCCGAACCCGTTGCTCTCACCTCCACATTACAAGCAGTAGCGGTGAAAATACACGGTCCAATCCAACTGACCGTATGCTCTGTCTATCTGCCACCCAGTGTGTCTGTCGGCTACGACGACCTGGTTGGCATTATACGACAACTCACTCGGCCCTTTCTCCTTTTGGGAGATTTCAACGCCCACAGTGCGTTGTGGGGTTCCACCACCGATTGCCCCAGGGGCCGAGTGGTTGGTAGATTGATAGAGCAGGAGGAAATTTGTATCCTGAATACAGGGCAAATGACTCATTTCACCACTGCTACCGGTACGTCTTCTGCCATTGACCTTTCCTTGTGTTCCCCCTCAATCGCGGACTCCGTGCAGTGGGAGTGGATCGCGACCTACATGGTAGCGACCACTTCCCAATTTGGATGCACGTCGAGTGTGAACGTGGAGGAGGAAATAACCGACGTAAATGGAACGTCAGTTGTGCAGATTGGCAGCTCTACTGCCGTGCTGTACAACTGCAACCCTGTGGCAGTATACAGGAGAAGGTGAATCACTTCACAGAAGTGATTCACCGTGCAGCTGACGTTTCCATGCCGAAGAGCTCCGGAACGCTGCGAAGGACGCCCGTCCCCTGGTGGAACGATGAATGTCGTTCCGCCATCCAGGGTCGCAGACGGGCGTTGCGTCGTTTTAGGTTGTGCCCACATCTGACAACCTAGCAGCGTTCCGTATTGCCAGAGCTAAGGCGCGTCGAGTTATTAAGGAGAGCAAGAAGAGGTCATGGCAGAACTTTGTGAGCAATATAAATCGTTCCACGCCTTCGTCGAAAGTATGGGAGTCCATTCGCCGTATATCTGGAAGGTACTCCCGCCCACCAGTATCTGGGTTACTGGATCACGGACGGATAATTACTGACGAACGAAGCATAGCGCAGCTGATGGCGGAGAACTTCGCCGCCATCACTTCGTCCGCTAACTTTGACCCTCGGTTTCAGCGACGTAGAGTCGCTGCCGAGAGGCGCCCGCTGTGCTTCGATTCGTCGAATTCAGAGGCCTACAACTGCCCATTCACATCTTGGGAGCTGGAGTCAGCGTTGAACAGCGCAAATGACACTGCTCCAGGGCCTGATTGATCCAGTACCAGATGCTGAGGCATCTCAGTAAGGATGCTAAAAAGTACCTTCTAGATATTTTTAACGACATTTGGACCGGAGGACACTTCCCCGACTCGTGGAAAGAAGCAACATTATTCCCTTTTAAAACCTGGCAAGGACAAATTGTTGCCAGGTAGTTATCGTAGTATTGCCTTACTAGCTGCGTGGGGAAGACACTGGAGAGGATGGTGAATCGCCGCCTCGTCTGGTGTCTTGAATCCCGTAATCTCTGAGCCGCTTTCAGTGTGGATTCAGGAAGTTCCGTTCCACCTTGGACAACCTGATCCTCCTGGAGGCGGCAATACAGGATGCGTTCATCCGCAGCCAACACCTTGTGGGTGTTTTTTTCGACTTGAAAAGGCTACGATACTACCTGGCGGCATGTGATTTTAAAACAGTTACATGAATGGGGTTTTAGGGGAACCTACCCCGTTTTTTAAAATCATTTTTATCTGGTCGTTGCTTCCGGTACCGAGTCGGTGGTGAAGTGTCTGATCTTTTTATTCAGGAAAACGGTGTCCCTCAGGGGTCAGTTTTAAGCGTGACCCTTTTGCCATAGCATTAACAGTATATCCCATATAAGGAGTCCCTACGGTTCTCCTTATATGTGGACGACTTTTTAATTTTTATTGTATCGTCCAGCCTGAGAAGCGCTGAGCGGCAGTTGCAACTCACGCTGAACAGGCTGGATGAATGGTCAGTGCACACCGGTTTTCGTTTCTCCGCTGAGAAAACCCGGTGTGTACTTTTTACTCGCAGCAGAAGCCTTTTACCAGAGCCTCACCTTACCCTGAGGAACACCGTTTTAAGTTTTAGTGATACTGTTAGATTTCTGGGCCTCATTTTTGACACAAGGCTTAACTGGCTTGCGCATCTAAAGATGTGAGCCAGGGCCTTAAAAGCTCTTAATCTTTTAAAATGTCTGTGTGGCAGGTCATGGGGCGCTGACCGCTCCTGCCTGCTACAATTTTACAGAGCCTTTGTACGGTCACGGTTGGAATATGGTGTATTGTCTATGGTTCGGCACGGGACAGTATCTGCGTATATTGGATAGTGTCCACCATGCTGGAATTCGGCTCGCCACGGTGCATATCGCACCAGCCCTATTGTCAGCATTTGTGCTGACTCGGGCGAGCCGCCGCTTACCATCCGCCGGCAACTCCTCATGGTGCGACACTACCTGCAGTTGCCATAACACCTGGCAGTCCCGTGTACGACATAGTGCTCATCCCAACTACGAGCGGCTCTATACCAACCGGCATAGAGCCACTAAACCGTTCAGCTACCGTACAAAGGCTATTTTAGAACAATACGGATTCGAGCTTCCTTCTTTTTATCACCAGGGTTGGAGTAAATCTCCTCCCTGGCTTTTAAAGAGGCCCAGATAATTTTAGAACTGTCTCGGTACAAAACTGTGTACCGCTGACAGTGTTTTTATAATATTTTAGACATTTTAAATCAATCATCACGTTTACCCCGGTGTATACGGACGGGTCTAAGCAGGCTAACGGAGTAGGATGCTCCGTAGTGTTCCCTCGAGCGACTTACACATTCAAACTGGACGGCAAGTGCGGTGTTTTCACTGCCGAGTGCTACGCCGTGCTAAAGTCGCTCCAGCATATGAAAAGTAAATCCGGATAAGTGTTTCATCATATGCTGTGATTCCCTGAGCTGTATTCAGGCCATAGGTAATATGTACTCAGCAGACCGTCTAGTCCAGGACATCCAGGACGCCCTCCTTTCCCTCCAATCTCGTGGAAAGGAGGTTTTATTCTGCTGGGTACCGGGCCATGTGGAATCAGGGGGAACGAGGCAGCAGATGAAGCTGCCAAGTTAGCCTGTGACAAGGTCCGAATCGACTTTGCACCGGTCCCAAAGTCAGACCTTGCCTCGGCGGTGAAGAGATTTATCTTTGATATTTGGCAGAGGCAGTGGCTGGAAGTCGAGCATAATAAGCTCCGGCTGGTCAAACCGACCGTTCAGCCGTGGAGCAGCTCCTTCCAGCGGGCGAGGAGGGATGAGGTTCTCCTTACTCGCCTCCGAATAGGGCACTGTCCTCTGACGCACAGCTTTCTTCTCCGCCGAGAGGACCCTCCGGAATGTGATGCTTGTGGCGTACCTTTGACGGTACGCCACATTTTAACTGAATGTGTATTGTTTTTAGATCTAAGGGCAGACGTTGGCTTAGCCAACGATCTGTCCCTTATTTTAAACGATGATCGTGACAACGTGGCTAAGGTTTTAATGTTTTGTTGCTTGGCCGGTCTTGTCCCAAAAATTTTGGGCAGATCGGCCTAGGTTTTAAATTGGATTGGTGGCCGTTTACAACCACCAATCCAAGTACTGATTTTACTTGTGACATTGCTTATACAGCTGGCCCTTTTACAGCCAGCCATCTAACTTGTTTTTTAACCTGGTTGGCCCATCTACAGCCAACCAGTTAATGTATGTAATTTTACATTTTAGTCACAGTTTCGTATTTTATGTTGCCGTCTGTGTGGCCGACCTCCTTACAGTCGGCCAGGCAGACTGTATTTTAGTTAGTATGTTAGTATTTTATTGTGCTGTCTCTGTGGCCGACCCCTTTACAGTCGGCCACACAGACGGCAATTTTGCCACGTTGTCACGCCTGGTTTATGTTAGGGCGCTAATGACCCCGTCGTCGACGCGCCCTAAAACTTAAACAACAACAACAACAACTGTATTTGCAGGTAAAGTAATTGTGACAATTTCCTAATTTGAGGCTGAAAATTTGATTATTCGTTGATAGGAAACTAATGTTATAGTAATTTTAACGATCGCGTACCTATTTATTTAACAGCTATCAAAAGACAATTGTATATCCTTTGACTTATTGCTGTTTTGGCCGCTGCCTCAATGCGTTTCTTTGACGAAAGCCGCCTGTTTACATATGCCGCTCAGGCTATAGATTAATACCTCTTCTCCTTGTTATTATTTCGACTAAAGGCAAAAAAAGTTATAATGAAGTTTTCACGGGTGTATCGACGAATTGTGTTGTAGGAACACCATACTTCGACGGCTGCCTCCGCCGTCTCCCTCACGTGTGAAATAATCTCGTGTTTTTACAATGAAATCCGGAGATACAACCTATGAAAACTTCACTGCAATCATTCGCCGAGAAAGTCTCCTTTCTTACTAAAAAGTAATAATTTCCACTCTTAAAGCGTCGTTACGCTACATTTGTAAAATTGAAATACTTGACAGTTTAAGTGTTGTTGAGTAGTTTCCTTTAATAACATTGAATCAACTGTAAGATCAATCAAGGAATCTCGTGATATAATAAGGAATCCCACAAAAACAATTTTTGTAAAAAAAAAAAAAAAAAAAAATGCAAAGTCTCGTGCTTGTGCAGTGACAAAAAGTTATGAGATCTTGTTCTGAGCCAAATCTACACTTTACAGAGTTCGAATGGAATGCTTTCTCTCGGTGTTATGGAACGTTTATTTAGAATTAAAAAAAAAAAAACTCTGGTAACTTGGCCACTAAGCAAACCGTGTTTTTAAATTCATGTGTTGTGTTGTAAGGCACATAATATGACCTAACACCGAATATTTTCCATTTTTTATTATTTATTTAAAAATTGGTTTAGATGAAAACACAAAAATGTAAAACCTCGAAATGTACTTAAGAAATGCCAAATACTTTTAATATCATTTTGCAAATTAAAATATTGTTAACTATTAATTTTTATCATTTAACATTAAAATTGATTTATTAATTTAACTATTATTTAATTTATTAACGTTTTAAGTAACTATGTTTTAAATACAAGCGTTAATAAACTGTTTACGCGGATCCCGCGGGATTGGCGCAAATCCTGCGCGGATCCCGCGGGATTGAAAACACTGCGGGATTGCAATCCTTAATCGCAGTATGTATCTGTAAAATGAGATAAAAACTGAAGACAGTAGAAATGGATTTCTTACCAAACAATGCAAGGACGTCGAGATTAAAACTGAAATAATAATACTCGCGGCTTTATATGGCAGGCCCTGGAAACTAGTGATTTACATCCAGATCCCTCCCTGAATCACTCCAGGCGAATTCCTTCCTTGATGTCGAACCCTAAAGCCACCAGTGAAAAAAATGAGGAGTGAAATTTTTTTTAACTGCTTTACGTCTCTCAACAGCTAGGTCTTTAGAGACGGGAAAGGATGGGGGCAAGGAATGGGAAGGAATTCGGCCATGGCCTTTTTAAGGAAGCATCCCGGAATTTGCCTGGAGTGATTTGTGAAACCATGGAAAACCCAAATCTGGATGCCTGGACGGGGATTCGAACCGCCGTCCTCCCGAATGCAAGGCCAGAACGAGGACTAAAGACCTAGGGAAGATGGACAGGTCTGGATGTTATATCGGCAAGCAGAAGCCTTGTCGACTAGTTTCATCTAGTCCCCTGGTATCCTAATTTTTGTATTCCTCTGCAGTTCCTCCTGTGCACTGTTGCATTCAGTAAGACGCTGTTTAGGTTCGACGTCTGCCATGTCCCGGAATGGGTTGTCTGTTTGCTTCTTCCTGTATACATTGCACCAATCGAATCACAGATAGTCGCCGCGATCGATTGAGCAGGACACGGCTCCTGAACGACCTGCGACAGTATGTCAGTATTTGGTGGAGACAATCCAAAGGCTCTGAAACAATTCGTGAGAAGATGTCCCGGCAACATTGAGAGTGCAGTGTCCCAGTTACCTTGTCCGTGCTTGCTGTCAACCCCGAGTGACGCTGCACCGGGTTGTTAGGGGGCGTCCATAAATTACGTGAGGTGTTTTCCGGAATCCCGGGCTCCCTCCCTCTTTCGTGAGATTTGGTCGGACCCCCATTCTAAAAAGACGAAAGATTTAGACGGAGACCCCCCCCCCTACCAATCGCCCCAGCAACTTTTTGAGACTTTTTTCTGTCTCATGGTTCGGAAGGCGGTTAAACCCCCCCCCCCCCAGGTCGGTTTCTGGACCGAAATACCCCCCTATAATCGACTTTGCGTCATTTGTAGTTTTTTTTAGCTCTACCATTCTACGAGAATTTCAAAACCCATCGTAAGATTTCCGTTGACACCCCCCCCCCCCCCCCAGTGAGATTTCGCCGCACCCCCTCCCCCCTTTATGCTCTCTCAGTCGCAGTGTTGAGACAGTCCTTGGTGACAGTGCTGCCAGACACTTGGCTTTGAATATCCGTAGATGGCCGCTAAAATTTCCGTAGATTCGGTACAAAAATCCGAAGACTCGCTAATTGAAAGACAGAAACAATAATTATTGAAGATAGAGTTAAAATTAAGAACACTTTTGTATTTCCAGGTGCTAACCTCTTCATTTCTGTAAGGGGTATGTAGAAATGAAGAGGTTAGCACAAGATAGGAAGGGATGGAGGATTGCATCAAACCAGTCAAAAGACTGAGGACAGCAAAAAAAAAAAAAAAAAAAATGAAATACAAAATAACATTCTACATTGAAAGTAAGAAAGATCTCTGAACATGTTTTATAAAGCGTCACTGTTGCTGCTGTGCCTACTTTTTTTTAATTTAGGGACCAAACATTTTCTTTGTTGACATTAAATTTAGCATATCTGCTGTAAGGGGGCATCCATAAATTACGTGAGGTGAAATAAGGGGGGGAGGGGTCCGGCGAAATCTCACCAGATCTCACCAGGGGGGAGGGGGGGGTCTACGGAAATCTCACGTGAGATTTTGCGAAAAATTTGGGGACAGTAGAGCCAAAAAAAAGGTCTACAATTTGCGCCAAAGTCGATTTTAGGAGGGTATTTCGTCAAAAAAGTTATGGTTTGACCTAAAAAAAGGTCTACAAAAGTTTCGAGGGCGATTTCTAGGGGGGGATTCTCACGGACCAGATCTCACCAGAGGGGGGGGGGGTCCGGCCAGATCTCACGAAATCTCACCAGGGGGGAGGGGGGGGTCCAGAAATCCGGAAAAACACCTCACGTAATTTATGGATGCCCCCTAACAGGAAAAACTACGACCCCTTTGATTCTCCGATATTGGTTAAGCTTTCTCGGAAAGCACTGCTTTGTAAGCCTTGTCAACGAGGGTGTTACCGTGCATAAATATGACGCCGATAGTTCTGTATTACGGTCTTTCGAGATCTATAAAATCTATAATAAAACAAAATATGAGCTTTATTTCAATCGTTGGTTCACACGAGTGGTTGCAAGGAAACTATTCAGTTATTAACAATTCTGTAATGCCTTAAAATACGCTCAAAGTTTAACAGAACACCAATATAACTAAAATCAACAAATAATAAAAAGTATCAAAAATCCGTAGATCTACAGATAAATCCGTAGTATTGGCAGCACTGATTGGTGAGGCTCTGACATCCCGGCTGCTCCTATATTCATCCTGTATCTGTCCTCATGCCTGATATCTGCCTTATTTCTGAGCTACCCGACAATCTCTGGAAGAGCAAACTGAAGGTAATTCTAGTAAAGGTAGCGTCCCAAACGAAAAGACCGGTGATTGACTGTTGAAAATGACGTCACTGTAGGAGCAAACTCAAGCAATGGATGCAAGCATGGAGGAAGGAATATATGGAGACGACGCAAGGGACCTTCGCCACATACTGGAGTGAAACCGGGTGGAGAGAAGTGGGGAGGGGAGGCCGCCATATTGCTTGACACGAGAAACACGGAAAATAGGCACAAAAACCTCAAGGGAATCATAAGACAACCGTGGCACCACAATTTGATGATCGATTATTATGTAACTCGACTAGATACATCAAAAATGAAGAATAAAAGTTTTTATATCGTGCTTAGTTCTCGAGATATACTGTCTCAAAAGAGTGGAGTTTCTGGTTGAAATTCAGAAGAAACGTGTCCCCAAAGTCAAATTTGATGATAGCTTCTTATGTAACACGATGATACAAATCGAAAATAAAGAATAAATTTTTTCGATATCTCGCTTAGTTCGCGAGATATACTGTCTCAAAAGTGATGTTGTTAGGTTATGAGGGGATTCAACGATAACCGTGGCGCCGCAATTTGATGACGAATTCTTATGTAACTCGATGAGAGAAACTGAAAGTAAAGAATAAAATTTTTTGATATCTCGCTTAGTTCTCGAGATATTGTACCTTACAATTGACGTGGTTAGGTTGAAATGCGGCCTGGACCATAAAAAAACTATCGCCATATCCATATTTGATGATGAATTCTGACGTTACTTAATAAGCAGGTAATTTTTTTTAACTTGAATAACAAACTGTTTATTTCTACAATCCTTAAATTTTAGTTGATGTTCAAATAGGTTATATTTTCACATTCTATTTCAGTAATTGACAAGAAAGATTTCAAAATCTAGAAATATACTTGTAGACATATTTACGAACAGAAACAAGTCATATCTGAAATTTTAAAAATAGCATAAGTCAATGTTTAGAACTTTAAAAAAAATTAATACTTAATAAAACCTCATAGTTTCTGAGCTTACTTAGAAGATATTGTACTGTTAGTGGCCTATATAATTTTGCTAAAGAAATCTGTGCATTCATAAATCAGAAGCTAACAGTTAATAATAAATAAATTGTTTGTTCTCTTCTGGTATACACCGCATTTCAACCTGCCAACATTTCCATTAATATTGCCGCTACAAAACCAAACTATGTAGACACATCTAAACACAAGAAATGCATCGCGAACTACATTTCGGACAATAAAGTTTATTTCATCATGTTTAGTAGTTCGCACATCACAAATTATCACAATTAATTTCATCATGCACTTTCAGTGTAAACTTAAACGTGAGTAATACATGCAGAATACCATATTCACTGTGTCGCGATGTAAACAGGACCCGCTTAAATTAAATTTCCATTTGTCTACAATAAGGCTCGCTTTTCAGGTGCAAAATAGTAACATATGCTAATTGTCTACACCAGTGGTCCGCAACCGGTATATTTACCGCATGTTCTGCGTATGCGCATTTCCTTCAGTCTAAACTGCTGGGATTAGCAGAACTTCCCAAGCCTTATATTATTTTATTACGGTGTCGGTGAATCTTCAACAATACTACTTTGTTGCTGTATGTTTGCACCAACGCATTGTTAGACATCACCATAAAAACCATCGGCACTGTATATGTGAATTCTTGAAGTATATAAATCCCGCTTCTTACAATTACTTCAGTTCTATCATAGCTGTGCTCTGAAGTGGTCCGAAACCTGTGTTAGTAGTAGTTAGTCTTGATATTTTCTATTACAATTAGCAGACTATTTTATTCCTTGAACGGAGTAATCTGTCTATGAGTGCAACTGGTGAAAGCGTTCATAGTGATAATTACTTAACCTATGTTTTTTTTTGTGGTGAGAAAAAGTGCTCAATTCCCGAGAGTATCGTTTGTGGTGAAAAACTCGGTAACGCTGTTATTGTTTCCAGTAAATTGAAACAACATTTGTCAACAAAATATTTTTCTCTGTCAAACAAAGACATCAGTTATTTTCGTCGGTTTTTGGAAGATAAGAAAAAACAAAGAACATTCATGACCGTTACAGTATGTATTTCGGAAAAAAGTACAGGAAGCTAGTTATGAGGCAGCCGCACTTATCATAAAGGCCAAGAAACAACATACAATAGGTGAAACTCTGTTAAAGCCTGTTTGCAAAGAGACGGTGAGAATAATTCTGAGTTCAGAATCTGTTAGTGAAATTTCAAAAATTCTGTGAATTGGGCTTCTCGACGTTGAATGAGATTAAAGCATCCAAGAGGGAAAGACTCAAATCCTTCGATAAAGAAATTAGGATTGCATTGTCATGGATCAGCCACATGTGTGCAGTTAAGTAGGTACAGTACAAGTGGCCCATTGAAGGTGCGTGTACAATTATTTACTTTAATAGTAATATAAAACTGCCTGATTATTAATTTTTTTACGTCTTAGGGGGCTGTAAACCCCGGGAGCGACCGGTAAGGTGTGCCGCGAGATTTATGGATAACCTTATGGTGTGACGCGAGCAGGAAAAGGTTGCGGACCACTGGTCTACACTACACCAACAAAAATTTGAGAATGATATGATCCTATTGAGAGCAATGAATAAATTTATAGCGAATGGCACTAATGTTGCAGTTACCTGTCAGATACTTAAAAACGATAATTACAATGTGACTTACTTATGAAACGCTATTCCAGGTTTTTTCCTATCTCCTCTGTTTGTGCAACACAACTTGGCATTATATAGAAAACTTTAGAATATTAGAAAATGAAATATTCTCAGCAGCTGGATGTCCGCCGCGCAAGCGCAGTTTTTTCACGAGGTTTCACGGATTTAGCGTTATCTCGTCTCCATATATTCCTTCCTCCATGGATGCAAGCGGCAAATGAGCGAAGCGCGCTGCTGTTCAAAACTACGCAATTAATACAATGAAAATATTTAAGTAATATCCACATAGCTTCTTGTGTTAGTTTTTCTCCGTGTTTGGTACAGACGATGCGAGCAGCGGACAAGATTTCCTCCTACACCTTTTGCATTCATGTAGCGTAAACGAATAAACATTTTCGTCCTTCCATTGATTTCTATCACTTCCACTGATACCTCTGGATATTTGTCAATTGTTTTAACAATATTCTTTTCTTTCTACTTAAATTCCAACCATTCACATCCATAAAAATTAGTTCAAATTGTGACACTTTATTTAAGCAGTCATCGGATTGTACAGTAAGGCTTCCGCGAGATAGTGCTTCCATCCATCCTACGGAGGCGCACACATTAGCGATCTAAGAGTTCCCGTGGTAGCATTGATTTTCCTCCGCGGTGAGCGATGTAACCAGCGAGATAACGAAAGCCTTCGATTGAGCAGTCACGTCCTTCTGTAAATGAAGACTGATCGGTATCAGTTTCGAATTAAATATTAACATCTTGACGGTCATAATCACCTTTAATCAGAGACAGTGGTTCAGAAATATGAGGTAATATCTGAGAGAGAAAAATTCTCTAAACAATCTTGATTCAGGCGAGCTTTCAAAATGTACTTTACTTTTAAACTCTGGAGTTCGGAGTATAGACCAAACACGGATCGAATTGTTTTCATGGATCCTTTCTGGAAAGGAAGTAGCTGCTTTGATCTACCAACTAGCATTTTTTCACAGCATTCATACATCTGTCTCAAAATTCTCTCTTGAATATCATCGTGAACACCATATCCAGATGCTAACGGCTTGTTGTCAGGTTGTACTCTGCTGCTCGTAATGTCAAATAAGTCATTGGCAAGCTGGAAAAAATAATTAGCAACGAGTTCTTCTTCTGGCATGAAATAGCGTAGGTATGGCTTGTGCTGTGGTATTAGAAAGCAATTGCAATTGCAACAATACCTTCTGGCGTTCTCTTCCTTTAACTGAAAAGTGGAACTGTGTAAGCTTGGGGTACACTTTCATTTCACCATTATCTAAATCAGTTAATTTTTTCAGCCGTCTTTTGCCACAAAATGTTGTGAACAAACAGTTGCTGTTATTGTGCTGAAATGGTCCTTACGAATCTTTGAATACATATTTTCGTAACTATATGTCGTTTGGAAAGGAATGATAAGTTGTAAGTTGTACAGCCAGCGACAACGCATCCAGGCGTGTTCAATTTACAGCAAGTTGTAATGAAAATACAGCATGCGCCTATATACTTATATGCTCCGGCAACATACAGCGCTCCTATGGTGACGTCATACGCAGATCAAGAAATTATAGCTCGGTCTTTTGTTTGTCACTTGTTTGGGCTTTATAAAACCGGTCAGGTAACTCAGTGTTTAAGGCGCGGTCCCGGTTTTTTTATTTTTATTTATTTTATTGGCATTTGGGCCGCACACCCATACACCCATGTACAGGTTACATGGATACAACAATGATATCGGACAGCCCATATATGTAATCATACAAGATCAGCTGCAGTGAGAGTATTATCCTCTAATTAAATCTAGACATTTTATAGGAAGTGGTTCGACATGTACAGAGGTAAAATATTACAGTTAGCTTTGACATCTGCGTAGGCTACTTTGCCATATCCATTATGATACAAACTGGGGTTGTTTACAATATACACAACTTATAATTAGCTCTAATTCGTACATAACATCAGTGAAGGAGCATTGCTGTCCTAGGGAATAGTGTGATCACCCGGACAACACGCTTGATATTGTAACCTTGCTTATGTCTCACAATAAACATTAACATGGTACAGAGACCTATCTATTTAATGTTGCAGATACATAAATGTGTCTATTAGATTGTAACACCAATTCTTTTCATATATTGATATAAAATCTTGTAAATGCGGCCCCGGGTTCAAATGCTAATGGAGCCAGAAGTTTCTAAGCTTTGTGTTCCGTAGTTTGGATTTCAAATGAACTGGCCGTCCCCCCTCTGACACAGTGCCTAATACGCCTCCATCAGGACACAACAAACATTAGGGTTGTCCAGTAAGTTAATGCTTTAGCTCTTCATCGACGTAAAGAAGTGTAAAGAAATTGTGCCACGGCCTGTTCAGGGAACCATACCGGCAATCGCCTGTGAGGGAAAATATGTGAATGGCCGTACGGGGGTTGAACCGGCGTCCTCTGGTCCGAGCGTTAGCGCTCGCCCTGCCCTCCCCTCCCCCCTTCGATTTGTCCCATGTCTAGTGTTGCAAACTGGAAAAAAAAAAACAATTTTTTTTTTCAGTTTGTGAAAAAAAACATGAGAAAAACCTAGCACCCTGGGTTTTTTTTTTCAGAAAACAATATATTTGATAAATTATAGTTTTATTTATGGAACTTACACTTAACATGTGTGTTTTAAACCTTACTAAATTATATAATATCTTACATAATGATTCATAAATGTATCTGTATAGGTAACATAATTTTTTATTCATCCTCTTATGTCGGTACCACATTCACTAGTATCAGTACTACCAACACTAGTTCGGTCGGAGTCGGAATTTTCTGTTTCTTCTTCTGTCCCCTCTAGATCCATAACTTCAGAAATAGTTACATTTTCTTTTACTGGTTGTATTGCATGCAAAAGCTTTTGAGATTGCAATTTTAAATTGTGAGCAAAGTACACACTGTGAATGAAGACTGCGCCGATAGTTCTGTATTACGGTCTTTTAAGTTTGAATTTAAATCTATTATCATACAAAATAGGAGCTTTATTTGTTTTCAATCGTTGGTTTACGCCAACGGTTGCAAGGAAAATATTCATAATTACTGACAGTGACTCAGTATCACTATACGCTGGGAGTTTAACAAGTATACGAATATAAGGAAAGCACAAGTTATAAAAAGAGGTAAAAAACCGTGGTTAAATTTCCTAATTTTTTTAAAAGATTCCTAGGTTTACAGATAAATTTGTAGGGCTGGCAGCACTAGTTCAAATAGCGAGTATCAATCCAAACAATGGGGAACGGCAGAACGTGGATTCCTTCTCGCGCAACCTAGCCTTTTCGGGAAGTCCCCATTCGTAAAAGAAAACTTCAGTCAATGTTACCAATATTTATGTATTTTTTTTTCTACTGAACCAGAAAAAATATAGTAGATTTAAAAGTAAGATAAGTACTTAGTATAAACTCTAAAACAGTCATTATTAAACGATAAATGCCTTAAAAATTTGAAATTTAGTAGTTATGAAAAAAAAAACATATCCCAGAAAAAAAACACGTTTTTTTCACTAGTTTTTTCATGTTTTTTTTCAGTTTTTTTTCATGTTTTTTTTTCAGGTCAGAAAAAAAACTGTTTTTTACAACACTACCCATGTCTCTCTAGGAGAGGTCTTCAGTGTGGAAATCGCAATCGTAGAACGAAGAAGTCCTCTGGTTCCTCGCATCCGTTTCTGAGAAATCGGGGGTTAAAAAGTGTATAAAAATTGTTCGTAAATGATTTGTACCTGTATGGAAGACAATTTGTACAAAACGTTGGCTTAGCCGTGCGCGTTAAGGCGATGTTTTCATAGGCTATCAGCGAAATTTTTTTCTAGCATTAAAAATTTGTTTTGAAACAAATTCTCCTAATTATTTATTTTCATCTGAGAAACACGCAAATTTTTGGATGATATAAGTCATAAAAACATTTGAAACAAAAATTACTTGGACACCAGGAACATTTTATGAAGGCACAGCCACAGACAGTGTTTATGATTGATGTAATAAAACGGATTTCGTTAACACTTCATGTTTTCCCCAAATCACTCCAGGCGAATGCCGGGATGCTTCCTTCAAAAAGGCCATGGCATAATTCCTTCCCATTCCTCGTCCCTGATCCCTTCTCGCCTCTAATGACCTTAGCCGTCGACGAGACGTTAAGCAGTAGGGGGGGGGGGGACGTTAACACTTGTAAGTAACATTTCCATTTTCATTTGAGAAGGCTTCATCATAAACCGTAGTACCAGCATGTCCACTCCACAACAAACATTCTTCATTTATTACGTATCGTTTAGTGACCAGCTCCAAACAAATGTTATACAATTCCTTGGTCAGCTTTCCCGATTTTGAACAGGTCACAATAACGTTTCCATACCCCAAGCACCAAGCGCTGAATTTCTTCACGTATCCTTTGACCAAACTGGTTGTCTGGTTCCTGACTGTGGTAGCAATTCTCTAGATAGTGTCTAACCATACTGTGTCGTGTATGAATCACTCATTTTTGCGAAGTTCTGTTTTCGCAAGAGCACAGTATTCGAGCTTTTGAATTCCACAGTGCGATTATAAGCACATTCATAGACACATCCAATTTGGTCAGTATTAATAACAAATTTTGAATTGACATCAGGAACTTACAAATGTTAACGAAATCTGCTTTCCTACATCAGTAATAACTACTGTCTGTGGCTGTGGAAGGATATGCTTTATAAAATGTTCCTGGTGTGCACGTAATTTTTGTTTCAAATGTTTTAACTTCTGAAGACGAGTGTTCGATTCCCGGTCCCGTGGTTTTCCGAAATAACTGGAGGAGAATGCCTGGATGATTTCTTCAAAAGTCCGCGGCCCATTCCCTTCAGCTTCCTTGACCTCCTTTGTATTTTCATACTGCCAAAATCTTTTGATAATTCT